>BGPR01053550.1:0-10382 GCA_013235015.1 Araneus ventricosus | reverse complement strand
AATCAACGATATCAGGTAGTTAAGTTTCTGGGTGAATTATGAATCATTACGCAGTCAGGAAATAAAACCCATAAAATTACCTAAGTATATTTTTTGAAATTTTTTTATTAGAACGGCGAATAGGATTTCAAAAGACCATTTAAAGCATTTCCATCCATATTTAGAGTCAGTAAAACATTTATATTTTAACTGCTGTGTTTGAAATCCCCGTAACATGATAATTTATCCACGCAGGCTTGCAGATAAATTGAGATGTTCACCGAAAAAAGACATTCCATTTTGAGGCAATGTGACAGCAGGCTTCTCAAATGGCTAATAAAGAACCGATTGGAGGAGGCATAAATCGGATTTAATTAAAATAAAACGTTTCCCCATCAAAGTCAATCCTAAATTCGAGCTACGATAAAAACATTTCAGCTAGTTCTCCGTTCTCTTTTATTATCTAAATAATTAACCAAATAAAAACAAAAACTAATAAAAAAAGAGGAAAAAAATCCATTCAGTGTAAAAGGAGATTAAGTCTGCATTCATACGCTTTCGTTAATATGTACTGATAAAAAAAGAAGCATTTCTTTTGTGGCAGTTCTTAATTATCGGCAGATTCTGATTAATCGGCATTGTTAGATTAACCCGGTTTCATATTTACAATAAAAAAGTACCAACATAAAAAGTAAATTGATTATAAGCATTCTCTGTCTTGAAAAGCATATAAATTTGATTCTTGGATCACTTGTCCTCGGATGGGAATAAATCAGGTTTAAGGAGAAGGAGTTGGTAGAAAAAATAAAAAAAGAAGAAAATTACAACGAACCTGAGACTAAAATAAAATTAAATTGCCTTTGCTGGCTGAAAGAGAGTAAGAAAATTTTTTCAGTAGCTTTCTTTACAATAAAATTTGAAAGGGAGGGGGATGGGATGGAACAGGAATATTTAAAGCGCGAAGAAGTCATTAAAACACGGAGCCTTAATGAGTAAGATAGGGAGAACATCTAGAGAACCGTTGCCACTATAGACAAACTTAATTTCGGAGCCAGCTGCTAGTAATTAATAACACATCTTAGAAGATCAATGGAACCATTAAAGTTGGTGAGTTATTGATTAAAGGGAAGCTGTTAGTCAGTCACCGTTAGTATATTGTAGCGTTTAGAAAGAGCGAAGAGTAAGTCATTTTGACACATTTTCTTCACTTGATGGATTTGAAATTTCGGTGATTAATTGATTGGACGAATGGTTGGGTCATCAATATACCGTTTTCAATAAGTGGTCTTGAAAAGAGTCGCAATTCAATGGCGATTTTAAAGTCAGAAAGGCTGTATAGTATATTCAATAAACGTATTTTAGAGAGTTTAAGATAGAATATTTATTCGATGCTTTGTATTAAACAGAATTTAATGGATAAGGAATTCCAGAAAAGATGTTATTCAGAATAATAATACGTAATAAGAAATGCATATTTTTACATGCGCTGAGTTATTGCAAAATAAAGATAATTGTGAAAAGAAATATATAAGTATATAATGTTAATATATTTATTAAATCGTTCGAATATTAAGAGTGCGACACTTTGTATTAATCAGAATTTAATGGGTACGGAATTTTCGAAAAGATGTTATTTCGAATATTCATACATAATCAGATATGCATATATTTACATACGAGTTTAGTATTGTAAAATATAGATAATTGTGAAAAGAAATATATAAGTATATAATGTTAATATATTTATTAAAGCGTTCGAATATTAAGAGTGCGACACTTTGTATTAATCAGAATTTAATGGGTACGGAATTTTCGAAAAGATGTTATTTCGAATATTCATACATAATCTGATATGCATATATTTACATACGAGTTTAGTATTGTAAAATATAGATAATTGTGAAAAGAAATATATAAGTATATAATGTTAATATATTTATTAAAGCGTTCGAATATTAAGCGTACGACACTTTTTATTAATCAGAATTTAATGGGTACGGAATTCTCGAAAAGATGTTAGTTATAATAATCGTACATAATCAAATATGCATATTTTTACATACGAATATAGTATTGTAAAATATAAATAATTATGAGAAGAAAAATGTAAATATTTATTGTTAATTGAAAATTATAACGTTTCATAAGCTTATAGGAAGAGAAATTATGACTCATTCTTAAGTGATTATATCTAATTTTTTACTTGATAGATTTGAAATACTATGGTTCAAAGATTGGAAGAAGTTTTCAGTATAGCGTTACTAAAAATAAGTTTTAAATAAGTATTGATTCAAGTGTGAATTTAAAATCAAAAGTGCCACAAAGTATTCAAAGTAATCAGAACTGAAATATTTATTCACAATTCTGTATTAATAAAAATATAAATGCGTTATTCAAGAAAGATACATAAAAGAAACATTACGTTGAAATCTTTCTGTTATAACACATCTTATTGGAATGTAATAAATATTATGAAAGCATATTATTATTCTGAATAGTCGAAAATAATGATATATATCGTTTTGAAAGGTTTTATTCATCTGATAAATTTGAAATTCGTCAGATAAATGATTGGACGCTGACCAACTCATCAAGTTTTGCTTTAATAATTATATGTAAATCACACAGTAATTCAAAGGTGATTAGAAGAAGAATTTAGAAATGTTCAGGCAGATAAGTTAAATAAATAAAGATATGCTGAAATTTGAAGATTTATTGGATAATTTTGATGTAAAATCAGATTAATAAAAAACAAAAATCTATTTACAAAGAATGATACATTGAAAATATAATACTCTTATGAAAACAGCTATAAAATAATGTATTTTTAAGTGCTTAAGAACAGTGAAAAAAACGTAATTTTAATACGTTTTCGTCACTTGATGTATTGGAAGTTATTTTGAACATTAATTCATGAATATTCATTGATTAAACAGTCATCAATAGTTCGTTTTTAATAAGTAGCCTTGAATGGCATCGCTTTTCTGTGATCAGTCGGAAATCAAACATGCTACAGAGAATTCAATAAATGCTGTTTTGACAGGTAATGGAAAAATTAAATTTCCTCTTTTCAGATAAGCAGAGACATTAGCATACAGATATAAAGAATTAGAGAACATTTCTAATGTTTATCAAATATTAAATCGCTAAGAAATGGCACAGCTGAAAAACTAAGTTCCTCTAAGTGATATGAATTTAACAAACAGCGCTCAGATAAAGCATTCCATTTTCAATAAATAGTCTTGAAAACATTTGCTATTCAATTGCAGGTTTAAGATTATAACTACGAGTTCTATACATATTTTTATACATATACGTTTGAAAGCAAGCTTAGGATATCTTTCTGGGTATTTATGTGTTAAAAAAGTATAAATCACGTTGAATCACGAATTATTTCAAATTTCTTGAATGATGTCGAATAATATGCCAAAGGGATTTAAAAAGTATACATATGGAATGATGTATTAAAATGAGTTGTTGAAATCATATGTTGAAATGCGGTATTATATTCCATCAAATTGGGACAAATAACATATTAGAATAAATACGTTGAGTTAAATTAAATATTATTTATTTCCTTCATTGATATAGTCTCTTTCATTCTGTTTATAAGAAGAGTAACAAAGTTGTGTTAGACAGTGCTATATTAATTTCTGTCGGCGCTTATAAAGCTTCTTTTTAAATAAAATTTGACATTATTAATAATGTGATGTATTTCATCATAGCATGAAGAATCGGTTAGCTTTCTTTATCAAAAATAATATGTTTATTTTACGTCTTCCACAGCACAAACATGTAAAACAAACACATACACTTACATCACAAACGTTACATCACTGACTTGCATCGAATTCTATGTTAAAATAACATTATTATTTTCCTTTGCTAGGCAACGTTAGCAAAAGACAAATATATCCTTGCCATATTATTTTTGTACCTTTAGAAAAGAATCATGCCAAAAGAGATTTTTAATTTATTTATTTTTCAGCCGAACGATATTAATTTCTTAGATTTAAATTAATTTCTTTTATGACCAAACGATTTTTTTATCTAACTAATTTCTTTTCTTTAAATAATAATGAGAATTCTACAAATATATATATATTTTATAAGTTACGAATATTACAATAATAACTGCTTGTTGCACGAATTTTTTTATCCTATATATGCTTAGCATATCCTATTTTGAACATTTATTGTTGATTCATTCCAACAAGCCTGAAATTTTAAAGACATCGAAGTTACTTAAGTATCACAAAGTTGTTTTCCCTTTAAAAAAATAACAGGTTTGATTTAATTATAGTTTTAAAACACAAAAATTTTTAAATCGATGCAGGATTAAGAAATATCATTGTATGCAAAGGAGTTAAGAAATATTCTCAGCTGTGATGATCAAAATTCATATTACTACCATGTAAATTTTCTTAATCGACTATCAAAGAATGAAATTTATATTTCTTTCATCAAAGATCTTGGCGAAAGTATAAAACACAATTTTAACTGCGTTTCAGTTTACGAGAAATAGAAGCAATTGTTGTTAACTGTGTTTCCATTGTTTACTGCTTATTTATGTGTTAGAATATTGTTGTTAAAAGCTTTATTATGGGTCAAAAAACCATTTAAAATTCTATTTATAAATTTGTCTTAATTTCCTATCAAAAATTGAGCTAACATTATTTATTTTTATGAAAAAGAAAAATCGATTAATGCAGTAGCTTATTTTCATCCAGTAAGGATATGCTCTTGCAAACAATTTAAAAATGAAGTTACTGGTATGTTTTAGTTTAAAATAATAAAAATATTAGTTATAGAAGGGAGATAAGCGTTATTATGTAGGGAACAAGAATTCTAAACATCCACTTCCCCTATAGAGGAAGTATAATATGCATAAGATATCTCGACCAGGAAAAGTTTATATTAAAAATTGAATGAAATTTCAAGAAATATTAATCTACCGATTGTATTAAAATATATTATTAAGATGTTATTCTTCAGTAAGAATCAAACGTACATATTTCAATTATAGTTTGAGTCCAAACCAGTGAAAAATATGTATAATCGTAGACGTACCTATAATAATTTTTTTTCTTTTAAAGATAATTATTATTTTTAAACAAGAAATAATTAATGAAAAAGAATTTTACCGCCATAAAATCAGTGCATTTCTAGCAAAACAGGCCTTCCACCACGCAAACAATTTTAAAATGAAATTAAGGTTTTACGGGAGTAACAAAGCATTTATAATAAAAACAAGATTTATACTCTGGAGTAGAAGTTTGAGGCTTCAAATCAATAAGATCATAACAGATAATGAAATTTGCGAACAAAAATTATAAAGATCATATTTTTAGTAACTACAGTTACTAGATTATTATTGCTTAACATATGCATGCATGATGGAAATATTTATAAAAATTTACTAAAAAAACTTATAAAAATCACTTATTTTATTTCTGGTGAATGATGCGAACAACAGCTCCATTTAAGATGACAATACTACTGCCAAGTATGATGTAAGTTCTTATCTAAAGTAAATTTAAATTATTTATAATAACTTGTTTAAATTCAAAAATCAATCACACTGATTCTTTTTATCATGTTGCAGTAATATATCAATGCAAATAATTTAACACAATACACCAATATTATTTTTCCTATTAATTAGAAGTTTAAATATAAATTTTTGTCTTTTGAAGCTGAAAGGTTTGAATTCCCATGTGTCGTGATATCTACTAATAATAAAGGAGAATGTGTATGCGTGCATCTGTGGTGTGTGTCCGTGTGTCTATGTGTTGGCGCTCTACAGGGCAAACCTCTGGACCTAGGGAAATGGAATTTGGCACAAACATACTTTGTAGGGTGAGAATGTGCACCTCTGAGAATTTTTTTGAAATTTTGATTGATTAAAAATTAATCGAAATTTTGGTTTTCTCCTTAATAACTTACGAACATATTAAATCATAAAAATTATTTTTACACCACCTGAATGTGCAAGCAATTACCTTTTCAATGATGTTAATTAAGTTGTCTCACAGTTTTTCTCTAATTTTAGTAAATTTGTTAAAATATTTTTTGACATAATTTATAACAATACTTTCATTGTTGCAACGCATTTCAAACCATTTTCATTGTTTAAACACATATTTAATTGCGTGTTTCTCTTCCGTTGTTGAAAGCTAAGAAAATATCTTGCTGTATTTTACTTTCTTCTTTTATTGGAACAATTTTTCTGCGAAATATGTAAAAGAAATCCCCAAAATATCAAGTATATACTGAAATAATCCAGTAAACTGAAAGATTGTCGTTGCTATGTTGTAATTCTTTTTATCAGCGTGTTTTAAACCAATTAGCATGTTGCTGGACGTAAAATGTGCGGCACCAATTTAATGTTGAAATAAAATGCGTATTTTACGTTAACACTCTGACTCTTAAGCCGGCCGTAACCGACCATGCAATTTCTATAATAGTGGGGCGGATTTCTGCCGTTTACTGTTCCGAAAGCGGGGAGAAAACAGTTGGGCGTGTGGTCATTAACGACCCCTTGAAAATCAAGTTCCTTCGAAGATCAAGTTCCTTAACCCTCTGACTCCTAAGCCGGCCGTCACCGGCCATGCAACTTCTATACTAGTGAGGCGATTTCTGCCGGTTACTGTTCCAAAAGTGGGGAGAAGGCAGTTGGGCGAGTTTGGGCTTGGGATAGAGATAAGAGATCAAAGGCCTTCCACTGACATCTACCACTACCCATAGTGAGAAGAAAAGGGAAAACAGAGTGGACGAATCTATTTCACCTATCCATTAGTGAACAAACCTCCGTATACAACTCTACTCAGATTTTGAGAACCCTCAGTGGTCAAAGAGTTAATATAGGGAAGAAACAGAATAAGTGCAAAGCTACGAAAGGAATGCGGGTTAAATGTCTATAGCCATTTGTGTTTAAAACTACTTTGTTAAGGGAACCATGAATATAAAATTTTGCATAAGAGATTCCATTGAAATTTTATTTCCGGCGATGAAGCTGGTCGCCGAGGGCGGCTCGTCATATAAAAAATATGGATGTTATGCAGCATCTAAAAGTATCATTATCTGCAGAAAGGAAACAAGTCAAAGATTAATAGTTGAATAGGAGACATAAAATAAATACCATCTTTCCTGATAAAGCAACATATACATTATTTTTTTATATAATTTTGAGGCTGTCTCCTAATACATTTTTCATGCAGATTTTGATTAAAAAACATCATCATCCGGGTCTATGACTTGTTTCCCTTATGCAGTTACCGATTCAAATAAATTTTATGTCCGTCTATACATTTTATGTTTCAATTTTATTCTGATAGTTAAAAGTCAGTTAGTTTATATGAAAAACGAGAATTAAAATAAAATTATTCAGCATAGTGTTAAATGAAATTATGTAGTAAAATAGTTACTGCAAATTAATTTTATATGAAATAACGCAATATTACACAGATTTATCTAAAATGAATTTTTAAGTGATTATAAAAAGATGTTAAAATAAACACTGAAAATTAGAACACATTGAGCTTTACAATTTTTAAAAGTTTTTAAAGGCATTAAGTTTAAATTATTTTTCTAACAATGTTGTAAAAATTTAAATTACAACGCATATGTAGAAAATTCCACAATTCTAAACCAGTGATTTGCAAAAAATCTTAAAATATTCCACATTTTCCTTGTTAAAAAAATTGACACACAATTTAATTATGGCAATTTTCATGTTCATGGTAAATTATAACTAATTTGATACATACGTGTTTTATAGCAAATATGAATCAGCTATAATTGTTGAATCTAAACAATTTTTGTTTGTTTAAGATCATACTGAGTGACAGACATTAATTTTATTTTTTCTTTTAGGAATAAAACAACTTGTTAGAGTTCGATCATTTAATGCTCATGCTAACATATTTCTGTTGAGATTATCTTGGGCATTAAATTTCAAACGTATTATAGTTTTAGGTGCTTTAACTCAGAAGGAATAAAATAAATATTGGAAATTAATGAATAATTAATGCTGAGACATCACAAAATACCCAACTTTGATATTACTTGTTATTTACATAGAATACTTCAGAGATAACATCTTTGTTCCTTCTTTTCAAATGTTAATTGGTTGTACTGTTTGCATACGATTTCGCATTAAGGAGATTTATAAATATTCATTCCCGAGAAAATTTTCTGTATCCACATCTCATAAATTTTCATTATTTTGACAGGGATGTTTATTTATCACTTTCTTTCAACCTTAAGGATAACCTCCTGATTCTTTCATTCGAAATTTCTTCGAAAAAGGAATCCTTAACATTTTAAAACAGGAAATTCCGGAACTCTATTTGTTTACATATATTAGATCAAAAATCATTCCACTTTGCTATGAAGAATTACATTAATTCTACATCTGATATTGACGAAGTTATTGACTTTATCATATGTATTTC
Organism: Araneus ventricosus; assembly: GCA_013235015.1. NCBI lineage: Eukaryota > Metazoa > Arthropoda > Arachnida > Araneae > Araneidae > Araneus > Araneus ventricosus. The sequence continues at coordinate 1,947 of BGPR01053550.1, read as the reverse complement.
GCTTCAGATCAAAAATACTTAGTAATAAAGAAGTAAATCGAGAATTCTTAGTAGTAAAGTACACTGAGTTGAATAAAATTTGTTTACATTTGATTGTAGAAGATTTTACTTGATATTTTGAAATTATTTTTGTAAGCATACATTTTTATTCATCGCTTATTAACTTTACTATTTCGAAGAAACTTGATGAATAGGATAAATTTCCTTTGTCTCTCTTGTTCGGTTTCTTTAATCATCAATCATGTTTCCATCAAGACTTTAATATAAAAGTTGTTGTTATTTTATAAATTCCAAAATACAGGTTTAAAAAAAATATGTATGAATTCATATGAATAATCTTAAATTTAATTCTTCTTGATTAAATTACGATAAATGTTTATTTTTTGTTATTTCAGTTTTATCTTTTTCTTCTCTTTTCGTATTTGAGAACAACAGAGGGAATTTTTGTGGTACGTTTCGTTACCGTAGACAATCAATTTGTGTGTTTAGTTTTCCTGATTAAATAAAAACAAAAGGTGCTAAGAAACGATACCAAAAAATACCAAAGTTTTTGAATTAAAATAATTGTATTTTGTCATGAAAAATAATTATGCACCTTTATTTAAATAATGATGCAAGATAACTGAATAAATTTGAAAAAGGTTTATCTTATCTTATGATTTATAGATTATATCTAAAAAAATATTAATTCGATATAAAGTAACATTTCTGGTTTGAGATATATTTTGGTTCCAGTTTCCACACCTGATTACATTGATGACTCGCCTTGTATGAAGCCTGTTGCAAGTTGAATCAAATGTAGGCAGTAAATTTCCTCCCGCTGGTGTGGTGCGTACATTTGGAGATAGGGTGCCAACTCAGTTGTCGCCCTCGCCATCTGACCATGGTTCATGATTACGAGATGTCCCAAAATGGCCCTCGTGTTACTTCAAAACAGGACGTGAATATAGCTTACCTAAACTCAAAATAACAAGTAACGATGAAACTAAATTAAACAAATCCCACCATTACACAAGAAAGTTTAACGTAGATGGGAACACAAAGATAAAAAATTTATATAACACGGAACATAATCACAAGGAGGTAAACCGTCTTGAAATCAAAACAGGAGCTTTAGTGTTGCGAAACAGGATTACTAAAACGATGGCCTTAGCCATACATCCTGGACCCAGTTGAGCAAACACGCTATTTATCAAGACGACTTCCCCTCCTTGCCACCTCTGCCGGAAGAGCGGCCTGGAAATGGATGCCAGATAAGAGATTTCGTTTCCATCCAACTCGAATTTATATTTCGATTAATTATATAGTCTATCTTTTGGACCGCCTCTGAGAGGAGATTTATTTCGCAGATAGCTTCTGTTGGAAGACATCGCGAACAAGTGCTAAGAAAATCGAGAGAGAGCGACTATAAGTGGCATCGCATTTATCTAGACGTCGCATTTAAGGGGAGAGACACTGTAAACAAATGGAGGGTCCTTATCACGTGATAGTCCTCAGGGTGATTTTAACTTTCATTAAAGAAGAGTTATTGTCCTGAATAGTGGTAGAGTGGTAGGATTGTTTCTGGCTTTTGCTGGATTGATAAGCGCTGTTGAATTAGATGTGAAATATTTTATTTTGATGTTTTACAGCGACTGAGGGAATTATCTGGAAAAGAGGACAGAATTTATTTATTTTTCTTTTTTTTATCTCGAAGGAACTTTAAATATTTTAAAACTGCTGAAAGAACAGAATGAGTTTATAATTTTATTCGCGGTTCCTAAATCTATCTCTATTTTAATCATGAAACATGCCAATATATTTACCTTAGTATTCAGAATTATTAGGTTTATATAGAACTGAATTAGGAGTGTAGTATGGGAGCGTGGCTGTGTTAGGGTCTCGGTCTCAGGGTAAGGCTAGGTTTGAAAACCAATTTCACCTCGTCCTACTATCGGTGTAGTGCGG
>BGPR01053549.1:0-10382 GCA_013235015.1 Araneus ventricosus | reverse complement strand
CTTTTGGGAATTTATGTCCCATCAAGTGTATATGCGCTCTTTGTTGTTAGTCAAGGGATCTTCCAATTAGACGTGAAACGGTGGTGGACTATTATAGACAAAGCTATCTACGATAATTTGCCAACACGACAAGGAGTTTTGCTAGGAAATGTTTTTCGGCAATCAAAGTGTAAGATAATTAGGTCTTCCATCTTTAATATTCTAAGGAAAAAAACCCGCTGCTCGCTTTTGATGCAGCGTGGATTCAATTATAAATGTCTGCTTCCCTTCATCAATCTTAGCTGCTTTGATCCTCTCATTCATTTCTAAGCATTTAGAACAGATATCAACAATAGGCGAACCAAAAAACAAAATTGAATTTGATGCTAAATATGTTTTGAAGTTCGAGAGAAAAACTATGGGGGACATCAACAATCTTCTTGATTCGAATTCAGCAACGGCCATTGTCTCAAAATGACTTTCTTTGTATTACCAAAACTTACGCGTTCGTCGCACTAAAAACTGCTGATATTTTCAGTTCTTTGGCTTCTGAAGTTTAAGATGTTATTTTAATTACCGAGACATGGCTTTCCAATATATGGATTCCTTGGAAATTTTCGACGATAGATACCTGGTATTCCGAAGGGACCGTGGTTACTCATCCAATTATTGCAGACGTGGTGGTGGTTTTCTTATAGTTATCAAAAAGTGTTTTTCTCCCTGTAGTTTTTATTTGCTGGATGGCATCTCGAGGCTCTCTGGATTTCAATCAAATTAAATCACAAGCAAAAAAGCTTGTTTATTTTCCGCCTTACTGTCATGCCTACATGCGCCGAGTTTTTCATTTATCCCCTTTTTATTTTGTGCAACCCGTCGTTGAGAACAAATGCATTTCCTAATGTTTGGAAGCAAAATAGGAATATTCCTGTTTTTAAAAATGTGATGCACAGGATTGTAAAAATTATCAACCCATTACTATTTTAAATGCTGTGTCTAAGATTTTAGAAAGTGTAATCTATAAAAGATGTTTCCACCAAGTTTAATACCTAATTTCTTGATCTGAACACGGGTTCATTCCTAAATGTTCATGATAATCTAATTTATTCTGCTTGACAAATAAGATTAATTCTTCATTTGAAATTGGCTCACAACTTGATGTTATTTACACTGATTTTTCTTAGGCCTTTGACTCTATCGATGGCGGAATTCTTTTAAATATGTTACATTGTGTTGGTTTTCATGTGAACCTGACTGATTGGCTTCATGCTATTTTTATGTAATCGGACAATCTATGTTTTTTAATTATGCTGTTTCACCTGAGTTTTCTAGTAATTCCGGTGTCCCACGGGGTTCTAATCTTGCAATTGTTCTTTTTATTGTATTCATTAATGACCTTACTTGTGTTTTTAAGTACTCTGGGTATCTTTTATTTTCTAACGAATTGACGTTGCTTAGTTCAATACGTTCCAATTTAGACGCTGTTCTTATTCAGCTTTCTTGATTATCATTTTAAGTGGTACAAGACAACAAGTTACACCTGAACATTAAAAAATATAGTATTCTTAGTTATAGTGGATATTCGAGCAAGACAAAGAAGAGTGTAAGATGACGAATTGGATTTTTCCAGAAAAATGTCATTGATAAATTACCCGATTCTGCATCATCAGACTTTTAGCAACGCAACAAACTACTCGTGTTACACCACAAGATTCCACCTGATTGTTAGTGTGATTGACAGTAAGCGGTATTGTGTTTTTGAGTTGTTCTTACCCAAATTTTGGTTGCTGCTTGGTAAGGGATAGCTTTCAGGGTGTAAATATTTTTTGTTTAAATATTTGTTATTCGTAAAAAGCTGATCAAAACGTGTTCAATGATGCATTATTTTAAATTTTCTGATGAGCTGATGTCTTTCAATGTTTTTTTTTAAAATAAAAATGTGAATTCGGGTAAGTTGACGAATTCGCTGGAGGGTAGGATGACGAACCCCTCCACGTTGATTCATGAGCTCATCCTGCTACCTTTCTTTCCACTTACCCTTCATGCACCTTACTTGAACTCGAGTGAAAAATTAGCATCTCAGCAGAAAAGGAGAAAGAGAAAAAAGAAGATAAACAAAAACTGTGACAGTTGAAGGTGGCAGAAAATAATAAAACTAAACGCAACAGGTTGCTAAAATTCTACAAAAAAAAGAAGGTAGCTAAGCGACACCTCGACTTATAATCATCTGAATCTGAAGACGCAACTCATTCAGTTGAATTTCCCTTACTTGACGCTGATGACAATCTTTAACCAGAGGACTTCGATAATGAAGAATGCTTTATTTTCTGTGAGCAAAGAAAAACGGAATTGGGAGTCCAATGTTTTATGTGCAAGTTCTGATCCCATTCCACCTACCTGGGACAAAATCCAAGCCATTGGTGATAAGATTGTTACTCACTTCTTTAGGTTTGAATCTAAAATTTCGATTGATTATAATTTCATTCATTTTATGCATTTATTTCAGGCCGATTATGTTTGTTTTCTGTTATGTGTAATTTGTTGTGATGAAAATATGAATACTCTTAAGAACTTTAGTACTTAACTTCAAAATTTTTTAAAAGCTTAATACTTAATGAAAAACAGACTTATTTCGCCACTTTTTAGAAATTTTAAGGCTGAAGCCGTAGCGGTAGATATCATTGACATTAATTAATTTTTTTACAAATTTAATTTCTCACAAATTCTCAGATTTTCCCGCTGTATACCAATACAAAATTTTTTATTGCTTGTATGTGTATCGGTACGACCCACCCTACCGCAGACACGATTGCAAATTTGACAATATGCATTTTTTGAAAAGCTGTAATAAATTCGGCAAAAGTAAAGTTAGTCTTAAAATCATCAGCCACAAGATACCCTAAAATCTATTAAACCTCCAGCCGTTAGTCTTTTAGATTGCTAAGTTTAACGAAATTGTCACGCTGAAAGAGGAGGTTTTTCTCCAAGTTGTCAGGTTTTGGACAAAGGAGTTTCAACCCCCGTTTGTGGTCATTTGCGCGCCGTAGGGGGGGGCTATTAGATCTATTATTGGGAGGCAGTGGCAGATGACTTCTGACCTCGATTCGTTGTGACTGGATCCTTTGTTAGAAGACCCTTCTTTGAGTATTCTCAGGAAAGTAGTTGGGAATGTCTTGCAGTTTCAAATGTAACATTTTAGAATGGGAATCGGTGAAAGATTTTAGATTTTCTTCTTAAATTTCTTCAAGAACCTTATAAGATAAAATTTAAAATATTTTATATGAACCTTATTGTTACAAATTAAATGTGTACGTTCCAATGTTTTCTCCTCACTACATATTTAAAAAATATTTTTATCACGTCTAACTATGAAATTATTGATCAAATTTAATTCTTGAAACAAAAAGAAATATATATTGTTCATTCAGCGCATTGCAAATGCATTGTAGTACTTAAAATCGTGTGTTTAAAACAATAATCAAAATTATTAACACCTTGTTATAATTTTTTTCTTCAACATTTAGAAAAACAATTTTGTAAATAGTAATCTCGCAGGACATTTAGGATTTCGAGATAACGATCTATGGTTTTTATCTGCATGCGATTACGATTTTATATCTTGTTGAACTTTCATAACTTAGTATTTGCAACCAAAGATGGATCTAAGAATTCGTTATATGGGGGGGCTACTGTGGGAAAAATAACTACTGTGGGAATAATAAAATTTATCTTAATTTTTAATTAATTAAAATTTAAAAAAAACGGACCCGTAATGCTCATTTCGACCCAGCAAACTGTGTTTTGAAGAATTTTGTTCTAGGTCTAGCAGTCTGTCAAATGGAGCACCAACACACACACAGAGACATACATTCTCCTTTATTATTAGTACAGATAATGTATGGTATTCAGCATATTAAACCCATATGAAATTCAATAAAACTATTCAAAGATTCATATAACAACTTGTAAGAGGGCACCAAGAATTTCACCACCAGATTCCCTACATGCTTAGTCAACCCCTGCTGTTATGATTGAAAATAACAAAATGAATTGAATGAGTGAGACGAATATAAGAAAAAAATTACAAAAACCTATATTTACCAGAATAATAATAACGAAAGAATTTAAAATTATGAGAATGTATCTTCAGGGTGATTTGATTATACGCGTACAATCTAGGGAAGGGGCAGTTTTCACGAATAGCAATTAAGAGACGAATAGCAATTACATATCAATGTAGTTTTTTAAACTCAATCGTAGCACGCTAGAAGGGTATTAATGTGGATCACATAAAGCTTCCGCGTAGGAAACTCGGCGTTCTCAAATCTCCGCAGATGTAGTATGATGAGAAGCTATAGTAAGCTATAGTACATACGATTCGTATTTGGAGAGAACGATTTACGGAGTTTATCTGCATGATTACGATTTTTTTTTTGTTAATTTTACTTAATTTAGTATTTGTTACCAAGGGTGGATCTAGGAATCTATTGGGGAGGAATGGAGCAGAATGTGAAAAAAATACTTTATTTGAAATCTTAAAATGATAGACTCCTTTAGGTTATGCACTTCTTTTATAATTTTTATATGAGATATATTGACTTCCTGCGTTGTCATTGAATTAATTTTAACTGTCCTATTTTTCCTGCTCATAAACCCAAGGAAGGAACATATTTCATTTCACAATTCAGGAAAAAAGCCCAAGTAAGAATCTTATGTAATGCTCAATAAACTTAAAATTTCCAATTAAAAGAAATTATTACATTTAGAAAATATACGATTTTATATAATCATTGTTATCTTTTCAGAATGAAACAATTCAACAAGTTTCTTACATAGATTTTGTCCATTACCTTTTTTAAATACACTAATAAATGAAAGCAAATAAAAAGTTTTTATTAAAAGGTATAAACGTACTCATATGTTAAGTAAATCCTGTAAAAATGTATAGTATTTATATTCAAAAATTAATTTCAAAAGCAATCTGAATTTGAATGTCCTTAAATTAAAATAATTTTAAAAAGAGAAAATTGTCAGCTTTTTATTTTTTTATTTTATATTCCTTTCATTTGTGTTTTAAATTAAAAACATTTCTTTAGTTAAAGGCTAATAAAAACATGTATATGTGCATATTCAAGGTTTATAGACATTCAATTTTATGCCCGTTAATTGGCAATCATTTTGGGTACACATTTACTCTCTAATTCTAAAGAATAAGTCAGAATGATTTGCGAATTTTACGCAGGAGAATTCTGGCCCTGATTTTATGCTGCTAAACGCAATACGACTTAAAATTCTAGATCTATTCAAACTGATCTTCCCCTGACCACAGACACTCCCTCTCATTATGTCGCCGCTTGACACCTGCATGGAAGAGAAAAACTTGTAGAAGGAAACTCTCGGGTCTGACACTTATATGGAACTTTTCTTTCCCAAGACAGTCTCGGGTCTACCGTTAGAGGAGGAAAAAGTCACGCAGATATCTCGGGCCTGACGCTAGGAGGGTTAAATTTTCTTTGCAAATGAAACAGTTTGTTTTAGTTCCCAGTGTTATTGAAAGATATTCAAATTATTTTGAAGCGATGTAACTATAGCTTTGAAATCCTTTTTAAAAGAAATCACTAGGTGGTCACAGTTTGAGATCAAGTGTTTGGATTTAGAGATCAACATTTAAATATTTTAACAATAGACTGTTTGTCCTTACACTGAATTAAAGGAAGTAACAAAACAAAAATATTATTATATCTTTGGATAGGAAACTTGTTTGGCTACTATTTGCTGTGATAATATTTAAATATAGTTTAAAAGTAAGTTTAGGGGAATATTTTTTGGGTCTTGACCAAATCAAACAGTTACCTAAATTGTACCTTTTAAATCAATATTATTACAGTCACGAACTAGATGAAAAGCCAAAAAGTAGTTATAATCACTGATATTTCTCCTAAATTGGAAGCGAATAAGCCAATGCAAATATAAAAGAAGTCGTAAATACCATTAATGGCATCAAATGCTAGTTCAAAACGAGCAAAAACCAAGTTTACATTGTTTCGTATCATAAGTGAGGAAAAAAGAAAAAAATTGAACTGATACAGTGCATAAAATGGCATGCATTGTGAGCTCATGGGAATTTGAGAATCAAAAATATTTTTGCTTTAGATTTGAATTGAGAAATTGGTTGAAAAAAAGGGAAACCAGTGGTCCAATTTTAGCAGGCAGTATCCTTAATTACACCGATGACATAATTATAGCTGTTTTTTTCCTACATTAAATTGTATTTCATAAAAAAATAATTACATTCTTCTTAGGATCAATAAACTACAAAAATCTGCCTATTTGTTTTTATTTAAAATTATTTTCTATCACTGAACATTCAAAGCCGTACACTATAAATATTATTTATTCCTGTAAAGATACAAAAAAATTCTAAAAGCTTTGGAAGCGTTGCTCAGCCGAGGCTGATTTGAAAGCTGAGATCATGCGAATTCCTCTCCCGTCTTACGTCGTTTTCTCGCGGCGGCCGTTTCCCTCAGCATCAGTTCTATAAAGTATTTCGTAGGAAGTATATTTCTCACTTTTCATTCAATGAAACGCAGAAAAAAATTCAAACTTGCAGCTAGAAGTTGTTATTTTATATCAGAATTAAAAGAAGTCATTATAATAAAATACAATGGATTTGATTTGTTTTGCTTCCGACTGAATGAAAATGCTGAAATAGTGTTTTTCATGAATAGTTCAATCAGCATCAAAACATTATGCTCTGCTGTTCATACACTTTTCTATAACAATGTGTAAGAAAAATTGTTTAATATATCAAACAACTCTTTAGTAAGCAATTCAAAGAAATGATGAAAAATGTTCACTTTTTTAAATTTGTGAATGTCGCATTCGATGCATCCTATCAGCATCAATAGAGAAAATTTTATGTAATGGAAAAACTGCTCATCGGAAAAAAGGTGAGATTTTTTCCGGCTGCATAAGATTACATGCTCTATGTGTCAAAATTTAGCTGTGTTGTTTTTTAAAAATTAAATGATAAGCATGGTGGTAAAATGTGTAGAAAGCGTGTGTGTATTATCACACGAAAATTCCGAGTCTATAACTACACTGTTTCTCTTGATATCAATAAAATATAAAAATTGCACTTCAACATTATAGACAAAAAATTTCATTTGCTCATAATTTCGGAACGAAGAGAGCTTGAATGGTGAAAGTTGGTAAGCGAACATTAATCTTCACGAAGGTTTAAAATTCTTGGAAGAAAAAATGATTTTGCCGTTGGAAATATTGAAGTTGGTTTGATTGAATATGTTGAAGACTCCTTATAAAGTTATTAGAGATTAAATTTGTTATTAGATGATATTTGCTATCATTTGATTCAATATATGATGAAAACAGCATATTGGGTCGTTCGGTTTTTTTCGCACTTGTATGTTAGAAACTGAATTCTTGATTGAATGCTATCCAACAATTAAACGGAAGGTTAAAATTATTGTTCAATTAAATATATCGCACCATTTTTAAAGTTTAAAAATATTCTTGATAAACTACATGGAGTGATAGTTTCTGTTTCTTTATTTCTTCGATGAACATTTTATTTAAAAGCCCTGATAACGCTCTGCTATTGAGGCTGTTTAAATATTAGCCACGCGTTTGCAAATTCTTAACCGGTTGAACAACTTAGTATAACTCGTTCGTGCAGTGTTACATAGTTGCTTACTTTTTAATATTATTTATATTTATGATTACTTTATTCACGAGTACCACTAACTGTTTATTTTTTAATAATATATAAAATACTGTTACAACTTACCTTCTATGTTATTTTTATGATAAATGTAATCTTTTTCACTCGCTGTACTTGTTTCTAGACTAAAGTTTTCTTAATTTGAATTTTTGGATAACCTGAATTTTCGCTGTGGTTCCGCCAGCTTCCAGTTACCCAACTTTGAATATTTTTCTCCATATTCAGTTTAAAAGTTTTCTGCGCAACTATTTTTTTAATTCTTACTTCAGGATATTTCAACATTTAATATTAAAAGAATTTCTTTCTGAACTTTTCGACTCAATGAATGTTGGGTAGAAAATAATACTTATTCAACAGTTACACCCAAAAAACACCCGCGGGCGTGATCTTCCATAGACTTTCTTAATGCATACTCCCAAACAAAGCTGTCACCCCCATCCCCTCCAAACAAAAACTTCTCACATTATTGTAAAACCTTCGAACGTCTTATCACACAACGAGTACTCAGATTTATATTGCTCTCGGAGATTGCGGTGATGAAAAAGGGCGACATTACAAGCGGGAATATAAAACGCCAAGCTTGGGCCAATATACAAATTGGCACGTTTTGTGCATTGCAGTGCGATAACGAAAACTAGGTAAAGATTTTGAACGCCTTTTTTTTAGACCGATTGGAACCATAATAAGAGAACGAGGACTGAACTTGCACCTCCTCCTCCATGTTTCTTCACCACAGCAGCGGGAGATCGTTTGGCCCCTATGTATGATTTAATGGGCAACACACCACACACACAGCAAATCTTCAGTGGATTGGGGTTTCCAATTCGAAATCTTGCCTCCCTGCCACCGCAGTCTTGTTCAGCATTTAGGAGAAGCTCCTGCGTCAGACAAAATAACAAACAGACATGCACTTTCTTCTTAAAGTCATAGATACCACCTCAGGTTACAGAAGAGGCGGCTTAAAAACGATTAAATAACGAACAATTCACACATAGTCGTTGCTGAGAACATATCTTATATGAATGACAATATTATGTTTTTAATAGTAGTAAAGTTATTTCCTACTGCTTATTATTTTTTCATGTTTATATTTAATTATAAGAGCGAGACACCAAATTTGGAATGAACGGCCGATTAGAGCTTGCTCTGTCGGTTGACTGAAGGACCTTCCTGGAGTCTGCAATTGAAATTGTCTAATATCGTCTGCACGAGGGATATTAAAACCTTCATAAATTACTGATACTTTAGCAGCGGATTTCTCACCTGACAATATGTTTGTTCTTATTATGTGTCTCTATCTACAACAGATGTACCATTACGGGTACGCATCAGACTAATTGGAGTAGAGGAAAGTTATATTCGTACTGTCTAAAAACACAAAACATTTGGGATTCAAATAAAAAAAACTGAAAATATATCCAAAGTTATCAGCGTTAAAGCAATTAAATATTTATTAATTTTCACGAAATCAGAACTTGCAGAAAGAGCATTCTTGTTATACTCCAAAAAAACAACTTAGCGTGACGAAATTCCAGGCACGAGATGATATCTGCATTCATTTGAACCTAATTTTATAAAACTGAACTTCTCGAAACAAGCTCAATGATCGTACTGAAGTTGTCTTGCACTTGAATAGTAGATCATCGCGATAAGTATTTATTAGACGTCATCATAATTTAATGTGAAATTATTTTAATAATGTTTTATTTGCTGTTATGTTGAACTAATCGTATTATCAGCATTGGGATGAAACCTAGAATTAAAAACACAGTAACTTCTAATTAGTTAATTCGCGTTGTTTCACTTAAACTAACCTTAGCTCTTAACATTACTAAGAAAAAATTTATTTGTTCTGCGAATAGTTAGGAGATCTATGATATTGGGGCAAATCGAAAATAATCAGTGGGAGTGGTCTGCCCTTCCCTTGTTTTCAGCCAGTGTACAGCATTCAAAGTTAGATTCTGTATTGGAAAAGGAGAGGCATATAATACTAGCAAGATCAGAATATCTCATCCAGGCACCTGTCCAAGTTTCTGGACAATTTAAGTAAGCCTTTACGGACTTTCCGAGTCGAGTCTCCTAGAAATGTGGCCTTGTGGCGGCCACACTGATTTAAAAAGGGAAGCCATCCCTGTTTGAGTTCTGAATTTGGATAATATTCCAAGGCTCTGGAGAAAGGAGCTGTTATTGCGAATTGTAAACAAATAGTGGATATCGTCACTGGTCTTGTCCTCATGAATGTTCCGAAGCGCAACATCTCCGGTCTATCTTGCAGATTCTTGAAGCACTTTATGAAGAGCAGCTAACAAATTGCAAAAATTACTTAAACAATCTGAAAACTTGTTGTTGTTTTCTACCTGTGATGTTGATGTCGGCCGATGTAATGTGACCCAACATAAAATAAGCACAATTGATCATCCGCCAATCAAGCAATACTCAAGAACTTTGCCTCCTACAAAGAGAGAAGAAGAATAGGCGACACCCTGGGTGCTTTGAACGGAAGTCAATGGGTTTCTACATTGAATTAGAAAGGGGATACTTACAAGTGGAAATCCGATCTGAAGATAGAGAAAAGACATCCGTCTCCCCCTTCAATGGCTTTGGCAATTTAAGGTAATGCCTTTTGGAATTTGTAAGCCCCTGAAACATATGAAAGACTAATGGA
>BGPR01053548.1:0-10382 GCA_013235015.1 Araneus ventricosus | reverse complement strand
CGCACCTACAGGTACGAAATCTGGCACGAAGGTGGCCCAGGACAACAACATCTCCAACAAGATTGTCAGACCTCACTATATCAGGAATCGAGCATGTAGATGTTTCTGACTTAATTGGAGAATCCTCTGAACTAAAAGTTTGTAAAAAAAATATGGTCTGAATTATACTCCTGTTAATTCTTTTTTGGACTTTCGATAAAAAATGTAAAGACCATATTCCTTTTTACTTTCTCGTATACGAAATGTACAAAGAGAAAGTATTGTAATCGTCAAAAAATTCGAACTCAAGATTTTGACGAATCGCCACGTTTTAGACCTCTCTGAGTCCAAAAAACACAATTTTGGAATTATGTCTGTGTGTGAACACGATAACTCGAAAACTATTAGAGCTGCGGGGATGAAATTTGGTATGTGGTCTTTGCACATAATTTGTAGGTTTCTGTCAAATTTTGGACAAAATCCGTCAACGGGAAGTCTGTGTGTATGTTCGAAGTCATCTGAACACTATAACTCAAAAACTTGAATAGATAGATGGATAAAATGCGGTACAATTTTCTCGTCATCAATGTAGGTTCGTATAAAATTTTGGGCCAAATCCGTCAAAGGGTTGACTGTCTGTATAATTTACTATTGAAACCAATCCGTTATCTCCACATGCATGCATATTAGAAGCAATCTTCTGTGCAGACGAAAGGAGCGAATTACGTCAGTTTGTCCTTGTGACGGCAAGAGTGAAACCTAGCAGTGTGCGATAGATATGCGTTTTAATCGGTACGCATCTCTTTGAATTCTTTACCTAGATATTTTTCAATCACTATAATGAAAAACCTTCCGATAGTCATTGGATTCTGGATAACAGTAGGTTCGAATTTTTTTAGCCACGCGGGGAAAGGAGAAACAGCATCTTTTTGGAGAAGTATACGAGAAAGTTTAGGAGAGAACACTCTCGCTGGTTTCTTTTGAATGCTTACAGTGTAGTTCCAAAGGGGCGCAATTTTTCACTTTTGCACGGAGCGGTTCAAAGGCTGAATCCGACCCTGTTCTATGTATACCTTCACTGCGTTCACTGTTACACGCAAAGAAGATGTTAAGACAGTCTATGACATATTCCAATGAAATGAAGACATAAGCAATTTCAGAAGACGGATGCAGAGCTTCACAGTGCACGGCGCGAGATGGGAGTACCGCACGGATGTTCACCAGCAAGAGATGTCACATAGGGTAAATATTACGTACGTACAACAAAACTTGAAATTTCCTACTGCATTGTGTTCAAATGTTTTCTTCCTGTCATTGTTGACAAGAAAATTATAGTCATTTGTAATTCCTGCAATTATTTTAAATAACCCTGCATATTTTCTGTCAAAAGCCCATCGACTCTAAATCGCAGCACCGTAAGCCAAATAACCAAATTTAGTGATCCTAAGTTGAAAACTGGATTTATGTAGGAGATGAACGAATCCACATTTTCAACTTCATTCAAGTCTTCAATTTAAGAAGGTATCGTGAAGTTTCGTCCAACCAAAACATAGAGGTTATATGAATTAATCAGAAGTTTGTACTCTTTTATTCAGAATTTCAGAACAATTACATTTGTTTAACAGAATGAAACAGACTGCTGATAACTAGGTTAGGTACAAAGTACACTCAACAAATAACAACAAGGGAACTAAATCTATTGAGTATTTTAGAATGGAACATTTTCGGATCTTTCTATCATTCTGATGAAAACAGCCATCACTTTTTCAAAATATGTTTGTACACATTTCAAAGTTATAAAAGTCTAAAAAAAATTACATGGACCTTTATTTTGGAAGACCAGACCCTACGCTCTCCGAGTGTACAAATATATATTTCTATATACAGTAGAACCAGCCTCTGAGCTGCTAGGTTAAACTAAGAATTGAAATTGTTTGCATTGAAATGTGTTACTAGTTAAACCGGGAGCTACAAATTTTTAGGTTTGCAATAATACGAATGCCTATTCTATATTAAAGTTTGGAGAAAAATACTTAAAGAATTGCTTCTCACTTATTTGATGCGATGGAAAGGAATTACAAAGAAAAAATGAGAAAACCGTTGCAGAGGAAATCAAAACCAAGATGCTGCCAAATCTTAACTACAACAAGACAAAACTAGCTATTATTAGACTAGCTCGTAATTGACTAAATTCAACAGTGATTGAAGTGAAGCAAGACTTTTGATTTATAAATAGCTGTTTTGGGGGCAGAAATGAAGGTATTTTTTAAAAAGATCAGTTCTTAACACTCTTCTTCAACGAGCTTGCTTAACCCTTTGTGGCGCAGTGTGCCAGCCGATGGGACACCTAATTTCACTCGCTTCTCAACTGCTAATTCAACTATAAATGTGAAATAATAGGTTTAGGATAGGGCCAATAGTACTTCTTTTAGAATGTATGGCAGCCTCATGAAATTTCGTTTCGGAATAGGAATTATTAGAGACAAAGGTTGGTGATAATTCCTTAACTCGGAGATAAGAAATTTTTTCAGTTCTGGACGTTTACAATTTTAGCAAATTAACTCGAAAATTTTCCTCCAATATTCTTGAAGTTTTAATTTATGATTTAATGTAAGATTCAACAATATTTTTTTGAGTGTATCAAGGTGGCTGCATTAAGGGGGGGTGTGTGACCCCAAAAGGGGATACCCCCCCCCCCCGGGGAGGGGGGGTTTTTTTTATTTTGTAGATTCTCTGTCTAGACAATAAACTGAACCCATTCATGATGCTTTTTCATCACATTTCAAAAAATTTAATGCCTTGAGCCACAAAGGGTTAAAAAAACTACCATGAGAGTTAATGTCGTTAAATAAAAATGCGAAATACGTTTCTAACAATCTCTCCCTTCAAATAAATAAAATCTTCCACACAAAACTAAATGCTTCGAAAGGAGACATCACCCTGATTATTCTATATAGAATTAAGAGCAAAATAATCCAAAACTACCTTTTTACAAAATCTATGTCATAAAGTTCTACTGTATATACATTCTTATATCAACATGTAAAGATCTACGATACGCCAAACACTATTTCATTATTGAAACATTTAATAAAATTATGTGCTAGATCAAAGATGTATAATTTAAGAAATTTTAGCCATGTACTTGTGTCAACAACAATACATATTTCGCAGAGATTTAAATAAGTACTAATAATTAGCTTTAAAAAGGTCAAAGTATGCCTCATTTCATTTGTACATAAAATCTTTACCATATCAGGTACATATTATTTTATCAATCAGTTTCAGACAAGGATAAATTGACACAGCTACTAATACTAGAACACAGGGACTTAAATAAGATAGCTGTCAATACAAATTGCAGAGTTAATTTTAGTATATTAGGCAAAAAAAAATTACAAAACATTTCTTAATTAGATTTCACATTAACTAATTCTCATTATTGCTTTTTTTTTTTTTTAGTTTGCCAATTAACTCTACAGAATATCATA
This sequence comes from Araneus ventricosus, assembly GCA_013235015.1. Classification (NCBI taxonomy): domain Eukaryota; kingdom Metazoa; phylum Arthropoda; class Arachnida; order Araneae; family Araneidae; genus Araneus; species Araneus ventricosus. The sequence continues at coordinate 6,912 of BGPR01053548.1, read as the reverse complement.
CAACAAACAAAAACGAGATAAAGCAATTTTCTATTTATTATCATTCAGGTACAAGTGCATGTAAAATTGTCACTTTCAACAGTTTCTGTTTTTAACTTACATAGAGTAAAATTTCCTAATAGCTCATTCTCATTCTTTTTTGTTGTGCAATTAAATCAACCAAAATTAAATTTGAGTTATAAAAACAAATTGTTAATAACAAAATAATTTCAAACAAAGAGTTCCAACACCACATTTTTTAAAATGCTCCACAGCATTTGATAAATTATCACAAAAAAACATTTTCCAGAATTCAACATAACAGCCGGCCGTGTCAAAGTCTGAGTAGAATAACCAACGGATTAAATTTATTACTTCGGAGAAAAAAGAGATTCAGCACGAGATGAGTGAGCAAAATGAAGGATGTCTACAACAGTCTATTGCGGGTGAATTTCTACTGCACTTCTGCTTGAAGAAAATTCACAATGAGAACTCAAAAGAAAGAATGATGAGACAGAGAGACGAGGAAAATGAGTATTTTCAGCTTCAATCTTGATGCAATTTTACAGACATTGACACCTAACCAACATCTATCACAAAGCTGTCCGTTCACCTTCTAACAGGTGAACATCAATTTTTTAAAATCCTGCATTATGGAATTGCTGCTATTCTGTAGTGAAATGGTGTGCATGGCGACTTCAGATATGCCGTCATTTAGACAGCTCCGACCAGCTTCATGAGTCCGTCGGTTGTCATGGATTTTGGTCGTTCCAGAGGCAGACCCATGGCACGATCCCAGACTAAAGACGCCATCACGCCGAGAGCTCGGGACACGCCGAAGAGAACGGTGTAGAACTGCATTTCCTTCATGCCATAATACTGAAAAATAAATGAGTTATTAGCATGATAAAAATACAAAATTCCAAACTCCTGCCATCCAAACTAGATGTCTGCTTTTCAAGAAATAATAGAATCCACTATATATTTCAAAATCTTAATATAAATAAAAGTCATTGTGAGTATGTATGGATGTGGGGTATGTTTCACATCTCCTCCTAAACTACTGCAGCAATTTCAACCAAACTTTGCACACTCAGCAACAAAAATTATTTAAGATAAGAGGAAGATTATTGTCAACTTTTCAAAGTCTGAAAGTTAATTAAACAATCAGTTAATTAGAAATAAACTGAAACCATTTTTCCATATTAACTTCGGAGCAAATTATTCCCCAAAAAATATTTTTATACAGAGTTCATACTGATTTTTAAAATTAAAAATCAAGGAGTATTTTCAAAATTTTCAAGGAGTCAATATTTACGCATGAAAAAGGTTTCCCTTTTTAAAGTACACAAAAATTATATTAGAATATTTAAAACATTGCTAATAACTCAAATAAATGTGGTTATATTTATTTCTTTTATAAGTTTTTACTAAGCTGATTTATCCAAGAATGCCATGTTAAATCTATTTATATGAAAGTAGAGTGGTGCCGCTCAAACACACAATTTTTTATAAAATTATACAACTACCCCAAAAGTTCAAATAGTTCATTATATATTATGACTTACCATTTTTCAAATAAAAAACAATTTCCATTAATTTTTTTTAGAATTCAAATTCTTAAATAATTTCCATGCCCCACTGTGCACCATGATCCAGTATTTAAAATATAGAGATGCAAAGAGAGACATGGATTTAGATATTAGAAACTGTTTTTTGGCATTCTCATTGCTTATAAAATAGTACATGAAAAAAATAAAATTAACAAAATTTATTGATTATTAAAACTAATTTAGCTAAAATTGATTAATAGTATCTATTTACCTTCAACTCCACCATCACAATATACATCCTTTACAACAAACCATACGTTACAATTTAAAGAAATACAGTTAATTTTGAGAAATAATCCAAGAGAGATGACATTCTCAATGTGCACCATTCTATTGTTTTGGTTATTATTGATTGGCACTTAAAACCAATTTTTAAATTTTGGATAGGAGATGAACATCAAATCGTAGAAAGAGCAACGCAAAATACTCGGTAATTGATAGGGCGGCGATTTGGAATCCTTTTTATCGGTGAAACTTGGTACACATTTACTGAAAGAAATGCTAAAAATTGAAAATCAAGGAGTTTATAAGGAGTAAAACCCAAATTCAAGAAGTTTCCATAGTGCTTGAAAATGAACATCGTTTTCAAGGAGTTGTTAAGGAGCGTACGAACCCTGTTATACCATCTTAAAGTTCAAAATTTTACCTTTTCAATGGTACCAATTTTATATCTGTGACATTTTTCCTTTAATTTTCATTAATTTCTCAAAATTTAATAAATTGTTAATTACTTGCAGAGGATTTTGAAATAACGCAAATTTATAGCTACTCCACTGCTAGGCAACAATTAGACTTTGAATTAATTTAGCTTTATTTCTGAAATATTTCCTTATTTTTATAAACATATTTTATATAAGAAGAGAGAGATCACCATCAACTTTTAAAAGCCCCAAATCTTATTAAAATTTCGGTTAATTGGAAATTAAGCAAGATTTTGGCATTTTCCATGATATTTTTTGAAAATATGTACTATGTCACAACTATTTTTACACATATTAAAAGTAAAAAAAAATAGTTTTTCATGACCCAAGTTTCATTTCTGTTTAATTCATTGACATCATTTTAATAATTTTTCAAAATTAAATTGTGGATAAAATTTACAATTTGTAACACTTTTTTTTTTATTGCTAAAGAAAAAAAAATACACAAGAAGAACTGTTGCTAGATCACATTAGAAGAATTCTGGTGGAAGACTAATTTATTATTCATATTTATTTTAATGCTTTTTCTTAATGAAAAATTTACTATGCAAATAATTGTTCCAAAACATCCGTTAAAGTCTTTCGTGCACTGCAAGATTTATGAACAAAATTTGAAGTACCTATGCAACAAATATTAATAACTTATGGAGAAAATTAGCTAATGGCGTTTTTTATAAATAGTCTGGTTCAATTGATATTCTCATTTTAATTAAAAAACATTTTAGCCCATATAAGAATTTTGGGTTTTGTAATTTTCTATAAAAAAGTAGATTTTTACATCAAAAATATTAGACATGAAAGTAATTGAATCCCAGCTAGTATATAATAATTGGTAATCTGACTTGCCCTTATGGACATACAAGTTTCAACCTTCCATCGGGCGCGCTTGCGAAAATTATACTACAAATGGGCTTTTTCATACCCTGTTCTCACATTCAGAGTCAAAACTGGCTGAAGTTCATTGCTATTCCTTCATGCAACCCCTCACTTCAGGATTACACGGGTTTATCCGAGCTTCAGGGCGATTTCGTAATGTTTTATGATTCTGTCGTAAAGTTTATGCCACGCGCCAGCTCTTGTAACTTGATAATTTTTTCCACATCTTAATGTTTCAGTTCGGAAATTATATATCCAGTACTCATTATGACGATTTAATATTTCATTTTACATCGTCAAAAATATTTAATATGTAACAAGCCTGCTATTAATCCACTAAGTCGAAGAATTTTCTTGAAAAACTTAGCCCTCAGTTTTATAAAAAAATAACCTCACTACTCGAGCCATAACCATGTCTTTATGTCTAAATTATACATCATATCCTGAAAAAGCAAGTGAACAATAACCAGCATTGAGAAACAGAGCTTGTGCTTTGCATTTGAAAGAAAGAAAACGATCATCAAAATCCATGAAATGCAGGAGGTGCAACATATATACTTGCAAGCATCGCTCTCCAGCAAAAGTTCAAAGTTTCGAACGCAAAGACAATGATTAGAAACTAGGAACAAAGTCTTTGTTGTACAGTCTTAGTTTGTATTATAATCTTTTTCATTTTATATTGCTTAATACCTTTTTTAGAAAATATTTTAAATTTCATTACTTTCTCTGATTTGAGTACAATTTTAGATTTTGCAAATAAAATTAATTTTCTCTCTTGATGAATAGATTTGCTTTTCTGGTGTGTGTGTCTCTTATTACAATTATGAAATAACTTACATTTGTCATAGTAAAAAAGGAAGAAAATTATGCCATAAAAAGTACGACACACGCCTACTCGTGTAAAAAATTACGATTAATTAAAATTAGTTCTGAAGAATGCCAACATAGTCGATATTCAAAGTACAAATCAAAACAAGGTATGCTGCTTCATAAAAAGCATGCTAAAAGTAAGCAATCCTTCTTATGAAAGTTCTAAAGTTAACAATCAATATTCATACAATTTCTTGATTAATAATTGAACATTAGAAAAATAACAAAGAAAAAGAAAGCAGGGAGCTAGAAAATAACACAGTACAGTACATTAAAATCCTTAAACATACAAAAGCAGTTATAGCTAAGCATACTTGAATGATTATACAAAAATATAGCAAAAAAAAACCCCACACAATAGCAATATAAGAAATCAGTATAAGTGACATACATAACTGTAGTCAATCAAGAAAAAATAAAGTAAAAAGGAGAATGGAAAATTTGGCACCAATCCATATCATTCAACAAGAAGAGCAACCATTTGGTTTCTTACTAATATGAGAAAATATTTAAAATTATAAAATTATGAGCAAAAATTTATATGTCGAATTCAGATACATTTCTGAAGATTTTAAAGTTTTTTTCTCTAGGTGAGGAGTTTTCATAAGACACAATTCATTCTAGCTTATTTTGAAATGTATGGAAACATAAAAAACTGAACTCTGCGATCATAAATTGCATATTAAGTCTTAACCGAATAGTTTTTATTAATATTAAATTACGAAACTTTAAAAATGAACAAGAGAATTACGCTTTCAAGTGTGCACTTTATTTTTGTGTATACATCATATGAAAAAAAATTCCATTTTCTCTTATTTTGAAATTTTTTTCATTTATGTTTTAGCATTACTATTAATGTTTTTATTTATCTTAGTTCTTTCTTTTAAAAAATTTTGTCCTTTTTCTTATTTTTAAATTTATTGTTCTATTTTCAGTGTAACTGCCGGTCCATGTCTTTATGTGCTATCAGTGATTGTTTATTTTTATTTTTTTAAAATTTCTCAAGTGAAACAACCGACATCATTACTGTGAATGAAATGTTTTCTTTTCCATTTGCTTAGCTGAAAACAGTAGCTCGTTTCTTTACAAATTTGTCCTGCCATATTATTTAAGTCGTTTCATATTTTCCTTCTTTGCTTCCATCTCGGTTCATCTGAACCTTCCTCAACCAACCAGAAATTTGCGTCAACTGAAGTTTATACAAGCAACATTAAAAAAAAAACTGTCACACTTATAAAATAAATTTTCTAAGAAATGAGAAAACCAAAACAAATACGACGACTTAATTTGCCATTTTTAATTTTAAAAAATTAAAAATGGCACACTAAAATTTAATTAGTGTGGTGTGACTATGTAAAATTCTTCATGATTTTCACCAACTTTGTAACTTGACTGTGACTAAACTGTAATTACAAATTCTAAAATTACTTTTGCAATCTTCAATGTCTACCTTTCTCTGTTAAATGAAACTAAAACCAACTCTCTATGTTATTTGGTTGCGGAACTATAAGCGTTTAGAGGATTCATACACATTTCCTTAAAAAGAAAATCAAGGACTTTTAAGGACTAAAAAAAAAAACCAAAAAATAAGGACCTCTAAATTGAATAAACTTAAGGAATTGCCACACGCATTTTTAAATAAAATGTCTCATATTTGCAAATTCAACCTATTAGATGATAAAGTATAATATAAAACATAGAAGATACATTGCAAATTTAACACGACAAAAACTCTTAAAAATATGAGTTAATAAATTGATGAAAAATAACCCATGAAACTGTAATCAAAACCGTACTTTTTTCATTCAATTTTACATCCAAGGTATTTATTTAAATTTTTTTCAGTAATTGTTTTTCTTAGTTCATGCGATTGAATAAATGTCCTTATTATGAATTTATGTCCTTTGACTTTTCAGCCTCATTAGCTAAATCATTTGCTTCCCCATTTGTTTGGAACATTTTCTTTTGTTTAAAAAAATCTATTTCTTCCTAGAGCTTTTTGTTTCAGTCTTTTCTTTGGATTTTTCACTTTCTAAATACTGCATGTATTTCACTCTAGCTGAGGTGGCAAAAAGTAAGGACTTTCAAGGACTTTTTAAAAATGGGCCATAAAAATAAGGATTTGTAAGGACTTTTATAGACTAAATGTAAAAGTAAGGACTTGTAAGGACGCGTGCGAACCCTGGTTTAACTTGAGTGTGAAAAGCGTCATAATTTTTTCCTTTCCCTACACACCATTAGACCACTATGGAGAGACGCAAGTCTACATTAAAACCTGGAACAATATTTTTTTTATATTTAAAATGTTTTTTAAAAAGTAAAATAAATTTATAAAAAAGGGATTCTCGAAGAAGTGAAACAACCAATTACACATGTAAAATCTTCGAAAACCGATGAAACATACCTGCAACAGCACTCCACTGTGAGCATCAACATTGGGCCATGGGTTCTTGACCTTTCCCAACTCAAGAAGAATAGGTGGAACAACTTTGTAGATAGTCGACACAAGTTTAAACATAGAGTCCTGAGGAAGATGTTTCAAGGCAAATTCACGTTGAGCTACATAACGAGGATCAGTTTTTCTTAACACTGCATGGCCATAACCAGGTATAACCTACAATACAAAAAAAGCCCATGAAATTTATGACAGTGCTCCAAATTCTGTATCAAAATTGTTATTGCATGCTAAAAAGGACGCAGTCAACATATTCATGAATTCAGGGGGAAGCTACAATTAGAATATATCCAGGATTTTTTTTTTAAATACACACACACACACAAAAACATTCTTTAAAAGTTATTTTCCATCGTGTTTTTTCAAACTAAATAGTAAAGAGAGTTTGAGATTTATGTATTAGCAATGCCAGTAAAAA
>BGPR01053547.1:0-10383 GCA_013235015.1 Araneus ventricosus | reverse complement strand
ATAAAATGCATATTCGATTTTCTTCAATTTACTGTGAAATTAAACAAGCAAACAATATTGAAAAGAAATTCTTAATTTTTATGATGGAGTTTAATGGATTTGTTTTATATACTCTGTTGCAAAAAGTTAAATCACTAATTTAGATATTTTATTGAAGAGTTACAAGAATAGGAAATTTACGATTTTTAGGAAATTTAAAGAATAGTTTACGGTGTTATAGTCGTGATGTTTAGCTCTTAAATTTATCAGAAATGAACAGCATGAAATTTCTCTTTTTTATTTTAAATAAATAGACTGCAAGAATTTTTTATTTATTATTTTTATCCCATCTCACAAATCGTGATCATATATGAAAATTAACTAGGTATGGGACAAGGAGAAAATGTAATAAAATATATAATTTTACAGAAAAAAATTTAAAAATTATTAGTAAAATTCAAAGTCATAAACAGACAATGGACGAGTTTTCTGTTTTGTTTATTTGGCGTAATGTAGGACTTCCTCTATACCGACCGACTTCCGGTGTAATGCATCGTCAATGAGAATCTTCAAATTTTCAGCACACTGTTTGAACATGTTAATTAATGTTTAAAGTCGAATTTTTTTAAGTTATGGCTTAAGGATACTTTGAAAATATTAAATTCGATGTTCCTATTGCTGTACTGCAGCAATGTTTTCTTAAAATAAGAGATTCATCATTAAATTTTTAACCAAACGATTTATCTAATTGCAATTGTTCCATTTAGCCGTTTTAAATAAAAAGTATTAAACGAACTGAAAGAACACACAGAATTCAACGCTTTGTGAACTAAACAAAGAGCTTGAAGCAATATCCAAACGGATTTGGAGATTGCTTAACACATTCACGCCGGCTATGCAATTCATGTTTTTCTCCCATGGGCGTCTACTCTAAGAGCGCTCTGCTTTATCGGGCGGCGCCGAACTAAAGTGAAAAATGAAATGTTTACCGCAATGCTTACCATTGCTGCTCTTTATTATTTTTTACCACTATTACTGTCGTGTTTCTGCCAAAACTTTGTTTGAAATGTTTTAAAAAATTGCATAGAAGTAAATAAACAATTATGTTTATAATATTGAATTGTTATGTTCATATTATCGAATTTATTATATAAATTTTATTTTTATAATATCGAGTTGAAATAAAATCCTACTTTTTCAATGAATATACGTTAAATTTCCATTATTTTAATTTTCAACTATATTGAAATTTTTTCTAGTTACTAAACGTTGTTGGTGGTACGCACCGCCTGGTGAAACATTCAAGGGCGAGCCACCGGTGGTACGAGCCGCCTGATGGGACATATCAGTGCCAGCCATCGGTGGTACGCGTCTCCTGATGGGCCATCTAAGTGCGAGCCACCGGTAGTACGCGCCGTCTTGTACGTGTTAAATCGGAGGGTTAACGTAACACGGTCGATGAATCCAAAATAAACAAAACAGAAAACTCGTCCATACGTGTAGATTCGAGAAGAAAAGGAAACGTGCAGATTAGAATCGATTTGATGACCTACATGTTAGTAAATCGTCTCGTTCGCGATCACGGCGGTTTTTAACGGCAGTTACTTCTGCCTTTTTTCGATGAAAATTTGCATTATGCAATGGGGTTATAAGTAAATTAAAACTACTGAATTTGGATTTTCGACAATTGCAAAGAATTGTTTAAAATTCCGTAAGACATCTTTATTGCTTATAGAGCTAGTCAGGATTGGATATTTGATTTTTATCGATAACTTGCCCAGACGTTTAATTTTATCACGGAAATATTCAGCATATATATTGTCTCTAGCAAATTAAATCAAATGAATTTGAAGACAGCACTCAAAACCAAAAGCATTACTTGTCTCCAGCGAAGCAATGAAATATCTTACAAAATAAAATTAAACATTTTTAATAATATACAGGGTGCACATTAAAGTTACTTACATTCACCACCCGTTGATTTCAGAACGACTGCAGACATAGCCATAAATATAGTATCTAGGTATAGTAAAGTGGTTATGCACTACTTCATGTGACCGCTTACAGGTGGCAAACTCCGGAGTTAGCGTTCGTATTTCTAAAATGGTACGATCTGAGGAAAAAATGTCAGTTACAAAGTTATAGAGCATCATCAAAACAACACATTTGGGACATTAATGCTTAGAACAAAAGGCTTCAAATGCACATTTATTTGTTGACTATTTCCAACTCTGTTAAATGATTAAACGGGTTAAAATGAGAAAAAACAATTAGTTATTACAAATACCTTTATTTTCGGTGCTCAAATTCCTGTCCTTCAGCTACAATGCAGATCTGGGCCCCTGTTTAAATTTTATGTTGCACAGTTTTTAGCATATCACTTGGAATGTTGACACAAGCAACAGTAATACGACATTGAAGGTCCTGCAATGTTTGCGGAAAAGTCGCATACACCTGCTGTTTGAGTTATTCCCACGGGAAAAGTATATTGGGGTCATTTTTGTTCGAAAGATAGCATTTTCTCCTTTTGACCATGTTTTGTGATGTCACAATTTTGGAAATTACGAACAAACAAATCTGTTATGTTCTTGGTATTAATGTTAATAAGGTGCATTTTTGTACTAAACCGCAGATTCTTTGCAATTATGTAATTGACTTCTTCCCCCATCTTGTACAGTTTTCCAGATAGGAATGCTAACTCCGGAGTTGCCGCTAGGGGGCACTGAAAGTTATTCCATGGTGTAGCGCAGAGCCACTTTAATATATCTAGACACCACATTTATGACTATAACTGCAGTCATTCTGAAATTAAGGGGGAATGTAAGTAACTTTAATGGGCACCCTGTATATAATCTCAAGACAAAAGGAGCATTTCGAATTTCCTAAAGACGCACACTGAATTTGTTTAGGCTGCAAATAGCATTTTAATTCGTAGATACAGTGTACATGCAAATATCATTTTTTCGCAGGAACAGTGCCTTCAAATAACATTTTATTCGTTGTTACATCACCTGCAGTTAATCACTTCATTTTATTATAGTCAATATTTCTGTCAGTCATTCACTGTTAAAATTTATTTTTGAAGAAAACCATTAACTCTGTAATCACTCATTGCCAAATAATACCATAAGAACTTTTATTCACTTTATTGGAAGTCTGCTTTCGCATGTACTGTTGTATCCGATTTAATTTATTCAGCAATACAACATTTGAAAACAGAAGCTTCATCACAACTATTGTCTGTTCAGTTTTCCAGAAAAATGAATTAAAATATCAGACATTTGTCGTTTCTAGCGTGATGATTTAGCCATCCATTTTCAACGTTTTGACCACCTACAAAAACGATAGTAATATTATCTTATTTATTCGAACTTATCATACTTATTTGAAAGGTAACACTTTATCACAACTGTTGTCAGTAAGATTTTCAAATGCGCTAAAATGACAGAGATTTGGCATTTTTAGTGTAATGATTTAGTCATCCATTTTCAATGTCTTGACCAACTACAAAAACGATATATAATCTTATCTTATTTATTTGAATTTATCTTACTTATTTGAAAGGTAACGCTTTATTACAACTGGTGTGAGTAAGGTTTTCAAATATGTGTCATAAATAAAGTTCCGCGCATGCCTTTCACTACATGTGGCTTTGATCAGAATACTAAAGAAAATGAAAAACATACTTCTCGGGGGAAAATCACAAATCTGTCATATACAATATTAAAGCACCGCGATAAAGCTACAAAAACGCTTCTCTTAAAACAATAGTCAGTTTGTACGCTGATATTCATCACTTTATAGAGTATCTTCTGAAAATATTTCATCTTTCCTCCAGAATTCTAAATATTTCCTTAGAAATCCGAATCTATTTTGGTCTCCTTCACGAATCTTCCTTCCACGAAATACGACTTATTCCGCTTTCAAGTTGTCACCTTATCCAAAGTAGACCGATGACACCTTCCATCTCCAAATTGGCTTTTATTGATTCCAACCCGATTTTCTCAGCTCTACTTCTCAATATCTGCAATCTCTTTCTCGAAACTTTTTCTTGACAGCTTTTGTTTCAATAGATTCACTTTTGAAATTGCCTTCTTCGGGACCGTTTCTAAGCCTCGGCGATAGATAAGGCTTGTATCTCAGATAAGTGGATATGGATTGATCGATCGATAAAAGTGCTTTTTATTGCCTTGTAACTATAAAAATAATCAATATTTTAATAGTTACGAAGAACTAGTTTCATTTGTCAGACATATATGGTAGAAGAATTCAAAAACATTTTAGTATCGTATCTTATAACATAAATATCAAAGATATTCCTTATCAATGGTTAAATGAATTTCATAATTAAACCTTGTTTCATATTTATAAATAAGATTTAAATTTGAACTTTTTTATTTTTGAAGCAATATGGATAGGAAAAACATGACGCCAATAATGCCAATAATTCAATCAGAATATAATTTTTTACAATTCTACAAAAATAATATGACTGAAAATTCGAAACGCTACATTCGATAGAGATTATTTTCACATATCTAACACTCTGAATTCAGCATCAATAATACATATAATTTGATCTCTAACCGGTTTTTTCCACTCAAACATAACAGTCCGTCATTGGCTTTCATTGCAGTGCGCCACTTCTGCGTTGCCAACAACTTTTCACATTAATTTGCATGTCACACTTACCTAGTGTCCCAGAATGTAAACAGTTAACATATAATTATTTTTTAGCATTGACTTAAAATATTCGATGCTTCACGAAAGCTATTTCGGGATTTAATCTTCATCTTGGAAGAAGTGTTCAAGCTTTCATATGCTTGATTCTACAGCAACTGATATTAATACTACAATAAAAGATAATATGCGTGTGTACTGCCAATGCAACTCAAAAGATATTAGGACAAAATCTAATAGTTTAGGCACAAAGGCTCTTTGATGGGTGATAATCACATCTCGATTTTTTTTAATATTATTTTTATTTTAAAATTATTTTACTAATATGAGACACGAATATGATAAATAACCAACATTTTAAAAATGCTTCATGGCACGATCTGTTTGCAATAAATTAACGTAAATTTATTAATTTTGCATCTGTAGCATTAAAACTGTTGCGTCACTTCAGACGTGTTTTTCGAAATTAATTTTATTAATGACTGTCATAGACAATTCATTCGTACAGTTGCGAGTCATTTTATTGTTTCAGGAAAGCAGATTCTAAGGACAAATTACATATACTAAAAATAAAGCTCACTGGAATGAATTTGATTTTTATGATATTCGCAGTCATTAATTCAATCATAAAATAAAATAGAAATGTTGATGGTGATCAAGTTCATTTTAACTATTTCGAAAGGTTAATATGAAAAGCCTGATTGATTAAATGATGCTTTATGTATTTTAGAATCAAACAATTTCATTTTCACTAAAACAACCAAGAATAAACCCTGAAATTGTTGCTAATAGTAGATTCTTTGAGCTCATTTTACTGCAATTACTGACATGAAATTATTTGAGAATAATGTTTTATATATTTTTATAACATCCTATTGTTGCACAAATTTCTTACTAAACTAATTTGCTTCTTAGCTGGTTTTCATCTGTCTTAAAATATCATACTTCTTCACTCCTTTATTTACACTTTTGAGGGTCGCGGTGGCCTGGTGGTAAGGTCCCGGCTACGGGCCAGAAAGTTCCAGGTTCTAAACCAGGAGTGGCGCTAGTGTCTCCCCTACAGGGGGCAAGACTTGCTGTACGGTGGGAGGAGTGTAATGAAATTACTCTGAAATTTTCGCGAGATATTTATTTAACTACTTGTTGAATATCCCGTTGCGTGAACGAAGTACAAAAATTTTCCCCGACAGGAGGGCCCTGTTTGCCACCCCTGCCTGTTGCAAACCCAATTCTACTTAAGACCTGCTGTGTATGGTTGCACTTTAAACCATACGTAGCGGCCAAACGACCTCCGCTGGCGTAGTGCTAGCTCAGGTGTCGTCCGCATCGTCTGAACGCGGCTCAAAATTACGAGGTTGGTCCCAACATAACTTTCGTGTTGCTTCGAAACGGGACGTTAATATAAATAAACTAAACTAAACTTTTCACATTTGTTACAATGCACAGTGGTCCAGTTTCGGTTTGTAGTGCGACAAAAATCAAAATTTCGTGGTCGGCAAATGGGTTTATTTTCGTTGGGGTAGGTAGAGAACCGTTTGGAACCCTGAAAGCCATACATTTTTTGTATAAACATGTAGTCTTAGGAGGTTTTACGGAGGTTAAAGCTGAAGAATGTCTTTCGAACATTAGAGTCGCGTTTCAGTGAGCCCTCGGATTTTGTTCTGTAAAGTCCTGCATTGCTCTTTATCTGTCTAACTTTAGATTTTTCACGATGTCGGATTTCAGGACAAGTAAATGATACCGTTTATAACACATCATTTTAATATTTTCCATATTTTTATACTATATTTTAAAAGGCCCTTTTTTTATTAAATTTTCAAATTTAAAGTGAATTTCAAAAATTTGCACAACTTTTCACACCTTGAGACTATCTTAATTCATTTCTGCACTTTATCTTCTATAAAATATCTAAAAATTAGCCCCGATAAACCCCGACATTTTCATTTATTTTATTTTTTAATGTCATGTATATCAGTGAAGAATTTTCACTTTTTCCTTCAATGACGCAAAAATAAATATCTGGGTAAAAACAAACCTGTTGAAAGACTAAATTAACTTGTTCTAGCCTAGATGTTAATTAATAAAATTTCAATCAACATTAATTCGAAAATTTTATTAAAAAATTATCGAATTTAAGGGGGCGGTTACTCAATCTAAAATACATTTGAACTTTTTAAGAAATAAACTGAATGGTTTCATGACTTCTGAATGGTTTCAAAAATATTTTAAATCGATTTCAATATTTATTTCTGATTTAGTAGTTGACATAAACAACGCGAAAATTTTGGAATATTTCAGGACGCGATTTGAAACTTTATATACAGTTAGTTTGCTTCAGTGACAAACTCTCAAACGCTGTCTTCAGCTACAGCTAAAAGGACGATAAAGTTAGGAAAACTTACCACAAATAGTTTTCATAAATAACAAATAATATTAAAAAAATTCACACCAAGAAAAGCGTTATCCTTATATATTAAGCTTAAAAATTAATTATCAAATTTTTTGGAATATTTCCTGAATTCTCATATTATTTTTGTGAAAAATGCGGCAATTTACTCTTAAGGTATCCGAACACGTTAGGAGCACTTTTTTCTTAAATTGTGAAATAGAAACGCCAAAATATATTTTTTAGATTCGAATTTAATAAAGATTAATATTAGCGTATGATTTTTGAGTATAAATTATTATAAATTTACAAAATTCTTGAATTTCTGCTGCTTTTTAGAGGAAATTTCCCAAAACTTCAAACATGCTACAGGTCAAACTTTTGTAATAATTCAAATAACACTAATACTAAAATAAACTACATACTATGGACTAGTGCTTGTACTAGAATCTTAACATTCTTTGGATAAATAAAAATTTTAGAGCTAATCGAACAATCATTATAAGATTTTCAGCAAATTTTCTATGTTATTTTTCAAATAAAGGACCATAATTTAAAAAATATTGTTACAATATACATTATTCTAGTACATTCACTAGAGAAACATTTGAAGAAAGTGTTCACAAAATTTCAGAACAATCGAATGATAATATCTTGTGTTATAATGTTTGAAGTTTGAAAAATATGCATAAAATCTAATTTTGAGAAAAATCAAATTTTAGTTTTTCCACGCGCTCAAATTATGCATCTAAACTTTAAAAAAAATTCCTAAAAATATACTGACATCATATTAGCTTGCAAAAAAGGAGTTTAAAAGAATTTTTGACAGGTTTCTGTCCCTTTAAATGACAACTTTCGGCTAATTAAACGCCCACTTCCGGTTTTCGGTTTGTTATAAAACAATTAATATCTCATATTCTAATTAACGTACCGACAAAAGTAAATATGTTTTAGAAAGGTAAATGAATGAACTATCGAAAACATCAAAAATTAAAAAAATGGAATTTTGGTCGAAAATCGACTTTCGAACGTGTTCGGATACCTTAAAAGTAATTTTTTAAGATTTAATGGTATTTATAAAACATTTATATTATATTAACGAAATTATTTCACTTTTTAATCGTTTTGAAATGCATTTAAATTTATCGCACAATTATTTATTAGATATATTTTAACATTGCAAATATTTGGATTGTTAAAAATATAAAAAAATACCTACCAGAATTTACTAAAATTTCACAAATCTTATTTTTAATCTATTTCCTTCATTTGGTAAAATTTATCAGACATTTTTTATGTTCTATACAACTAATTATTAACTTTTTTGCAGATTACAACAGTTCCCTCCGTGGAGAACAATGGGAACGAATTAAATAAATTAATACAAATCAAGAAATATCCAACCGATTGTTATGAAATTTCATGGAATACAACTGAAGTCTGTTTCCTTTAAACTGTGCAAATTTCAAGTCTCTGCTGTTTCTAGTTTCGCCGCTATGAGTTTTGTCTCGCTAGGAAACGAAACTGAACCACTGTGCAATGGTTAAAAGCAGCTTTTCAGGGCTTCTAACTATATTATAGGAGTATGTGGACGACCTTTTATCCTAAATCTATGATTCTCTGCACTTTGCAACGAAAGTGTTTTCGCTATCGCTCACAATTCTTAAGATAATATTTTTAACTTCCAAGATTCGTCACTGGAGACGCTGTGATTCATATTTCAAGTTAGAGCAAGGTCTTTTTGTTATAGGTAGACATTACTTTTACACTTCTAGCTTCCTTCGTACGAACAGGAATGTCGCTAAAGTTTGCCCGACGGGGGGCACGGTCTCCCCGACAAAAGGCACAAGTGTAATGAAATTGGTACCAAATTTTCTCCGGATTATTATTTATCAACTACAGTTGAATACCCCGTACAAAATTTTTCCCCTATGGTGGGGGCACAGCTTCCCCGACGGGGGGCCCTCTCCCCCCGGTCCCCCCTTTGGAGCCACAACTGCGCTAATTTCACTGTAAAAACTACAGTATAAAAATATATGCTTACATCTGTATTTTACTGAGGGACATCAGGAACAGAATATTAGGTTTTAATTCATAATACTTTCAAAAATTACTTTAGTCTTTTATTTAGGAAAGTATTTATTAAAAACATTCATTTTAGTTTCGTTTAATAAAATTGTTTCCAAGAAAAGATCTTGAAATTTAGCTTTCTTTATATAAAAACATAAATATTTGAATCTGTGTTATCTTATTACCTTTATTTTATAGAAAATATAGATTAGAGTATTTTAACTCAAAATGACGTGTATGAGTGTATCATTCTCGGGGAAATACATTCCTTAGGGAGGGAGAAATAGAATGCTCTATGTGAATGCTCTATGTGAGTTTCGGGAAGCTTTATTTGATGTAACTTTCCTACTGACAAATATTAGCATGCTCTGCAGTTTGCGAAAGTCATGTTTATTTTTTTTCACAATAGGGGACTGCATGACAAATTTAATTAAAAACAGAGCCCTTAGAGAGCGAAAGAGAAAAGATTGTTTTACAAACTTCATATTTGCGTTCCCTAGGTACAAACTCAGCTTTAGCTATAGTAATTTAGGAAATAAGTTTTTCCTGTTGCATTCCACTTTCCTACCCGATTAAATGAAACACTCGGTAGAGGAATTTTTTAATAATGAAACTCGCTGTATATATGTTTGTGTAAAAGTTTAAAGCATAATACACTCGTAGGTCTCTGAGAATATGAAAGAATGAAAAAGTGGAAAAATATGGAGGTAAGAGGGTAATGAAACCTGTGGACTGGTAATACAATTAAAATGTTATGTTTGTCTTTCTCATGGTTTCATTACGAAATCTTATTTGTAAAAACATCTTCTAATGAAGAATATGAGAATTATTTTATTACTTTTTTTGCATGCAGAAAAAAATATTTTCATTTTATGCTTGGTTGGAATTTTTTCTGGAATTCTTTCTTCAAATGCGTTCTCAGAAGATTTCTTTGGTGAAATAAGAAAAAAAAATATATTCAGTTATTTCTCTAATGTATTTAGCGCATAAATTATATATGTATTTTTTATACTTATATATATATATATATATTCATCTGCAATCATTATTAGAAACAAACATACAACAAACCTATTCTATAAACCTTTTAGAGCCTAAACAATTTTTTTCTCGTAAAATTCATGTTAATGTACATATAAATCCATAAGAAAAAAAAATTAGAATTGAACTTTTCTCTTTATTAGGTAATAAGAAGACGTTTTTTAATAATAAAACATTAGCTGACTACCGCCAGGCTAAGGAAATAGCTCTTAAAAGGTTTTTGAAAA
>BGPR01053546.1:0-10383 GCA_013235015.1 Araneus ventricosus | reverse complement strand
AGAAAGGGCATTACAGGGTGCAGCTACAGAACCAGAAATCAGAGGAAAGAGGAGAATTTTATCGATCTGGAAAAGTCGTACAAAATATCAAAATCAGGAAAATATGTTATTTGTTATTGCAATTATTATCTAAAATTAATTAACTATGTCTGCTTTGTTTGTAATAATAAATGGAATTTCTTAAAAAAAACTTTTATTCATTTATAAAAGCATAAGTTTTGATAGAACAATTAATTTCTTGTGATTTGTTAAGAAGAAAGATTTGATAATATTTTGGCAGTTTCTCTTGTTTAAATCTTTGCTAAAATATATATTATTAGGTACCGTATAATTATACTACATATTTTTTATATTTATAAGCTTTCATCCTGTTATCTGACTTATTCATGCAAAATAATTATTGAACTGTTTTATTAAGTTTTGAGCAAGATCATAAAACTTATACTGATTAATATAATTTAAATCGTGTTGCAAAGAGTAGTTGCACTTTAATGTTTCTTACAATTCTTGTGTCAGTTTAGAACAAAGTATTTGAAATTCCAGTATTTTTTTTATATAGGAAATGTAATCTATCTGTTTTAATAATGATTTTTTTAGGATGTTCATTCCATTTTTTAAACAATAAATTTCAAAATAATATATTATTTTTTTTCATATTAAATAACTGATAAAAGTATTTTTAATAATGTATATTGTACACATGCAGTGATTCTGAGTAGGGAGATAGCCAGGAAACTAATATAATTAGTAGCTGTAAATCAAGGAAATGTTGCAAGTTTAGTAAGGGAAGTTGGGGAATTTTTTTTTAACAGTTTCTGTAGCCACCCTGTATTATTACATATCATTTTGTTGCCGCATTATATTTTTTGCAATAATTTCCTTTCAACTGCATGAGCTCCATAAAAAAAGTGAAATTGTATAAATTTCATAAGAATATCTGCAATTATCATTTACTGAAGTTGAGCACTACCTTCATAGTTTTATCATTTAAATTGCACGTTCTAACTCTACTCCAACATTTAACCTATATTTTTAAATTGTTAAAAAATTAATTAATTGGTATATTACTCAGAATAATGAATAGGGGTTTTAATCAGTTTCCTATGCTTATTTTTTATCTGAACAATGATTGGGACTCTTGATTTCAGAATTAAGGTAAATGCTCCAGTAGTGGGCCACTTAATTTTATTTCCTCAATTATCATCTAAACTTTTGAGAAGTTTCACTAATCTGTATTTTTTTTATGGTTGTTCAAACTTTAATCTAAAATAATAATCACGTGAAATATCAAAATAATTGTAATATAATTTTTAAAAAATTAAAAACTTACATCACTCCTATGCACCAGAAGTGGGCATAGCAAACTTTTGATGTACCAGTAGTGGGCATACCAAAAGTGGGCCACCCAGATTTGTCAATTGTGCCAAAGAAAAAAGAATAAAATCATTATATATAGTAATAATAACAATATATTAACATTGTACACTATAAAAAATGTAATAAAAATGGCTTGATATAGGTGAAATCTTTTATTTATAGATTCTAGTCGCATGAGATTTACATTTTTTTCTTTAACAGCCAATTTTTTTATTAAAGGTATATGCTAATTATTGATCTTTCATTTTAAGTTTTGTTTGGGGCATTATGGATATTAAATCTTGATATTTTATGTTGAATAAATCTTTTTTTTCTTTCTTTTATCATCTTCTCTCTGCAGCCAGAAAAGAGCCCTTTTAAATGGTGATGGAATATTTTTCGATGGTCCAGCAATGCGATAGTTATTATTGTCTGCCTCGTTACAGAGCCCAACTAATTCTTGAATATCAGTCTTATCATCAAGAGTACTATAAAATATTTATTATTTAAGTAATTGGTCAGAATGTTCCATTAGTGTATCAGAAGTGGTCCATGTGGCCTACTACTGGTTCTGATAAAAATAAAGCAAATCTAATTAAATAAAAAGACTTCACAAGATATAACCTTCTAATTAAACATCACAAAACAGTCTATTTGAGAGAAAGCATGTGCTCCAGTACTGGCCTCCCTAGGCCCACTACTGGAGCATTTAGTAAAACATTGATCCAAAGTGGGCCACCCTTCACTATCCATAAATTATCAATATTATTTAATTTAAAGATGGTTTATAATACATTCATTATATAATCAAATAATATCAATAACAATTCATTTTAAAAACAAATAGAATGTATGCTAAAAAATAGTTGAATGGAGAGTTACCTCTTAAGGAAATCACTAAGAATAAGCTAAAAATGCTTCTCTCAGAGACCAACTTCAGCAACAAACTTTCTAGCTCCTAACTAACAGGAAATAAAGGCTGTGCTTTTGGTATTTAGTTGATAAGGGTTTCAGCCTACCAGAGGCAGATCTCTTATTTCATTGGAATGTTGGAATTTCTTGTTCTTCAACTTAAAAATTCAAATGGCCCACTACTGGAGCACTTACCTTATTTCCATTGATTTACTTCAGCAATAGTGGTTTTATCTATTGAGTATTGGATCCATGAATTCTATTTTCTTTTAGAACAGCATATCTGAAAAGATGCAGTAAAGGAATATTCCAGCTAATACCTTGTTCACAGTTTTTCAGTTTTATTCTTCACTGTTTAAATTTTTATATATTATTAACAGTTGACTATAGTTTGATGAAAATATGATCTGAAATGCTTTATAAGTATTTTTTATCCTCTTAAATTGCATTTCCATATTTTTCAGTATATTATTTTTCCTCTTTTAAAACTAAAATCAAATAGTAATTTTCAAATATTAAAATAAAATCAAATGTGTCCAACAATGTAGGTTCAAGAGCATCATATCTAACTTGCAGTTCTCGTTAATTGAATTTAGTAGTGAATTGTACTGTTAATTTATTTTTCGATAAAATACATCATTTGTAAGTATATGTTTTTCACCTCAACTCTTCGATGACAATACTTGGAAAAGCACATAAATAATTTTGCTCTTAAACCAGTCTCTGAAACATAATGGGAAAGTTGAATTAAGGCACTGAAACCGTTGAGAATTAATTAGTCCGTTGCTTTTGATGGACTCAGAACGATAGCCCAAGTCAATCAGAAAGCATTTCATCGAAAAAGCTTCAAAATTTAATTTCATTGCCTTTTTGATTATATAGTATAAAATCCAACAAAAACTGTTGATTGATGCAACGAAAGTTGCTGTGCTTGCAGGTGTACTGCTCAGTTTGAAGAAAAATAAGAAACAGTTCGACTTAAAAAAATCCCAGTCGCAAGCTGGAGGGCCAAGGTAGATTCCTTTAGTCCGGAGTTATAAGGAAAAGAACATTTCGCCCTTTATTTTCATAAGGATTAGAGCTGCAAGATTGAAAGAGGGTGGAAGAGACTGCAAATGACGAGAGCTTTCCAACAAGGGGTAACATGCATAGTTTGAAGGATATTTTAAGTTGGAGAGATGAGGGGAAGGGAGGGAAAATCACTTTTCATCTCATAACTTCTAAGCAATTGGAGCTATCGAAAAAGTGTAAATGCAAAAATTGTTCGTTATGATAAAGACAATAATTCGTCTCATTTGAATTTTCTTTCTATTTTCAATTATAAAGGGATTATGGGGAAAGGAAAATTTCAACCCTCCCCACACACACACCATTTCTACCCCTTTAAGCTGGATAGCCCATCTACGAACTTGACCGAGATTTTCATTATCCTTATAACATGTCCTAGGCTGGTTAAAATCAAATCAAAATTACTCCATTTATCATGTTCACAAGATAACTTGGGCAAAAGTGTTATAACTATATATATAAACTTTCGAACGAAGAGTGGTTTTGGGTTCTAGGGGTCATGATCGGTGAAGATCTGCAGAAATTTTCCGGACATCATGTCATGAGAACCATTGCAATAGGTAGACTTACTATAAGGAATCTACCTAAAAAAAGATAAACAATTTATATACAATAACAAAAAAAATCAACCTATTAGTAGAGACATACAACCTGGGAGAAATGGGGATATAGACTCCCCGGGCGGCAGTTTTAGGGGGTGTCACGACATTAAATCATTACTGTGTTTATGCCATTTTTAAAGCGAAATATGATGGGAGGCATAAAAATAGTACCATATGCCTGGCGCCATTTACTCTTGTTAAGCCACTGATGACGACTGGGATAAAAGAAAATCGTATTATTTTGGGTGCTGCTCATTCTCGCCATGCCACTGACCATGGTGATAAAACGTTAAGTTTGTCACTTTTTATTGTCAAACACGATGATGGGACGAAAGACATGCCACAGGCGCTGCTTCTAGAAGTCACCGATGATGAGAGGAGGTGGCGAAAAATAAGATTATGACCCGGGCGCCACTTACTCTTGCTATGGCACTATCTATTAGCGATTTCAAATAAAATTTAAGTCTGACTTCTATTATTGACACCTCTATCCCAGCTGTTGATGATATATTAACATGTTGGAGATGAGGGTTTTATTTTTTCTCCCAACGCCACAAAAATTTTGGTAGCATGAACTATGAGTAGGGTACTCTAGAATGTCTCAACAAAGGCGTTTTACTTTAGTAAAAAAAGTAAAAACCTTAAGGTTTAGGACCTCGATATATGGCCCATCTGTCATGATCACTGGGACACGTGTCCCAGTAGTCTTCATTGAGTAATTTTGTAAAGAAAAATGTATAAATTTTACCATTTAGATTTATAAGTCAATCAAAAATTGATTAGAACTACTCGATGTTTTCCTAAATCGAAGCATACACACTTGTTAGTTATCAAGTAGACTGATGTAACACTGTGAATAAAATAAATGGAAAAAAATTAAAATATAAGCTTTTATTCATGTAATAGATATACTAAAGAAAAATTAAAAGAAAAAAAAGTATAGATAATAAACAGCAGATTTTTAAACATAAACGATGATAATACATCTTTAAGCGTACAAACACAACAGCCTCAAGTGATTGTATCAACAGAAGTTTAAAAACAATAATATTTAAAACGCATAAAAATTCATTTAAAAAGTAAAAAATGCTCAAAAAGGAAGAAATGAATGAGGAATCGAATGGCGAACTTTATCGAAGACCATTCACCATAAAGATTCCACACTCCCTAAGTTTAAAACTCCTAGCCACAAGTGACGCCTCAAAACTTTGATCAAAATCTACTGACTACTACAGTGATGATTCTGCAGTGAGATGAAACGAATTAACTCTAATGCATTTGATATGTATGCATTAGAATTATAATATGATATATATGAATTAGAATTATATGAAACAAGCAAAAGTTCTGTTTCACTAATATGCAATAGTATTTGAAATTTCTTCTATTAACTTTTCTGTTTATTGTCGTTGTATTTTACTTTGTGAAAATTTTTTGCAGGTTTAAGTTGCTCTGAAAATTTAATTGCTTAATTATTTTTTTTTGTTTGTCTCATAGATTGGGAAGCCTACGTTGATGAAACCTGAAACTAAAATTTTGTGTATGACTTCACGATGAGAAAGATGGCAGAGTAGGAGCAGCTTTTGTAGTCCTCCATAATTGAAAAAGAAAGTCACTTGAACCTTCTCATACATAATGAAGATAAATCATGCAGTGGTTCAGTGAAATCCAACTGATTTCACACTGAAATGTGACTAGACATTCGATCAGCAGGACCTAGATTTTCGAAATAAAGTATTAAACTTCAATCAGCCTTCGGAAAAATTTGTAAGTATCATTTACAATGTTGATTAATTAAAATTTATTGGTACTTTCCAACTGGGAAAAAGGAAATTATAAATTGAAGCAATTTGTTTATCTTCGCCTTAGACCGTCAGAAAGCATTAGATGGACCACTTTTGTTAAAGATTTTTGGAACACTTGCATATTCTTAGTGGTGAATGGCGTGTTGTCGTAATTGAGAAATTCCCTTTTTGGATATTATGCAGAAGATCTATTGCGAAATTGCCGTAAATTAGACGGTTTAAATTATAATTTGGCTGACATACGTGTAAGCATTGCAGTTATGCTTTGTTTCTGTTTCTTTCGCCATATTTATGTATTACATTCCTCTGGACTATTTTGCCGTAAATTGTAAAATTTGTAATTATTTTCTAAAAGAGTTGTCCGCATGACACCACATCTGTACCGAAATTTTTATTAACGGAATTATACCAATGGTTGAGTCATACTGTTATATGTGCATTTCTTTTACCGTGATACGTTTAACAGCTGATTATTCATCCATGTGATGTATAAAAGAATGATTTTGCTCCTGATTTTATTTTAAGGCATATTTATTTATTAAAGCGAAAGAAATTATATAAAAGTCAAGTATGAGCGCTGAAGGCTTGCATCAAGGAAGTATATTAAGGTCTCTTCTGCTGTCTGGTGCAAAAGAGAAACCTCATGCGTGCGCCATAAGTGGCAAAGCATTTAGTTATCCTGACAATTTAAAGTGGCATGTTCTGGATCACGCCACACATGATAAACCATACAGTTGTAATATATGTAATAAAATGTTTTCTGTAATGCATTCTTTAAGGATCCATTTAAAGACGCATGCAATTGAGAAACCGTATGCTTGTGAGGTTTGTAGTAAAGCGTTTACGCTAAAGGGAACTTTGAAGAATCATTTACGTACGCATACCAACGAAAAACCATATTCCTGTGACGTGTGTGGCAAAACATTTTCTCAGACCGGGCATTTAATGAAACATTTACGGACGCATACTAAAGAAAAACCGTACGAATGTCATTTGTGTAGTAAATCATTTGCTCAAAGATATGGTTTAAATAAGCATTTACACACACATGAAAAAGACAAACTTCATATCTGTCATGTTTGTAATAAAACATTTTTCCTGTGGAATGATTTAGAGATACATCTACTAACACATACTAGAGAGAACCTGTTTATCTGTGACACATGTAATGTAGTGTTTAATTGTCAGAAAAATTTAGATGCTCATTTATTGGCGCATGTCAAAGAAAATCCATATAGATGTGGCATTTGTAGTAAAATTTTTTCTCGGCAAGATCGTTTAAAGACACATTTATTGAGGCACTCAGGAGAAAAACCTTATTCCTGTCCCTTCTGTAATAAAGCTTTTCCTCAGGGGTGTCACTTAAAGAGACATTTACGGATGCATACGAAGGAGAAGCCATATGCTTGTGACGTGTGTTATAAAGCTTTTACTGAGGGGAAAAACTTAATGAAGCATTTACGAATGCATACGGACACGAAACCATATGCCTGTAATGTGTGTTATGAAACTTTTCCTCAAAAACAGCAATTAAACATACATTTACTATCACATACTAAAGAGAAACCGTTGGCCTCTGACATGTGTACTTAAGCATTTGCTACAGGACCTTTTTACCTACATATTTAATGAATGAAAATGTAGTGACCCAGTGCGAGAAAATAAAGAAGCGTGTATTAACCTAGACAAAGCAGCTGCTGAACATGATAGGAGATACAAACAAACATCCAGCAATAAAATACAGACAGCTTCTCAAGAACAAAAATATAGCATGATATCTATTAAGTAGGAGGAAAATTAAAGGTGAAACGGTTGTGAGATTACACAGCACATATGGAGTTCGTTTACTCGTATACTTATTATCTGTTTTACAGATACAGAAACTTTCTTCGTTTTGACGCATGCCCCAATCGGCTTTGATTCAACAAAATAGATGTGAAATCAAAGATAGAGGAAGATATGTTTATTTTTTTCTGAGTAATATTTATAGAGAGAGACGTTATACAAGTTTTGAATGAAAACAAAGTAGCATGATTAAGAAAGAATAAGAATAAATATCAATACGCGAAACAATAGCTAAGAGAAAACCGACCCTCACAAAAAACTCCGGAAAAGCCTGTTCTTACTCACTGCGAATTGTTACGTAAGCATGATTCCCTGCCTACCAACTGGAGTGCCCTCAAGTGGCCCAATGTAAATACTTTTTGATTTTCAAATATTGTGTTTATTTCTCCGCTGAATGGAAGTTGATGTGTTGTCTGCACATGGGAGAAGTTGTTATGTATTAAGAGTATGACATTCATACTGAGATGTTTTTACATTGGGCCACTTGAGGGCACTACAGTTGGAAGGGGGGAATCATGCTTAAGTAACACGAATCACCCTCTGTGGAGTAAAATCGTCCAAAGGTGATAGGCCTTGGCCGCCGAGGCGAGCATCCTTCCACAATTGTTTTTATTATTATTATTATTATTATTGCTCTCTTCCTAGGAGGCTCTGGATAGGCGCAGATTTCTGAAATGAACAATGACTTCAGTGATGAGATGTAATAAGAAACTATTTGTCTGTGAAATATGCTGTAACTTTTCGTGCATATAGAAGTTTAATTTCTTCTTGATTGTTGTGAAATGGAATTTTATGACTCGCCTGAAAATTAATTTTGTAATAACTTAATGTTAGACATATTGCAAACTGAAATTAACATTTAATCTTCTTAAGGACAGTGAAAGTGAGTGCTTTAATGATTATATCTGATACAGTTTGTTTATTAGTATCTTGATATATTTTTATGGTATTCTAATCTTCTGTTTATGAACTAATATTTTAATTTCACGAGAATCCGATCTGTAAAGTGTCATGAAAAGATTTGTTTAACTTTATTCTCGAAATCTGTTTGTGAATGTGGGTCCTATATTTTTATAAATCTTTCATTTTTGCAATAAAGATATCTTTTTAATACATTTCATTTGTCTTTTCTTTTCCTAGTAAATTACCATACTAGAAATTTCCCTAGAAAGTTACCAAATGTCCATCTTTCAAAGAATTTTCAGTATTTAAAATATAATATTCCAAAGTAACAAGAACTTCATGCATTTTTTTTATATTCATTTTCATATCTTTCTATCATGTCTTTCTTCATGTCTCATTAAAAACAGATCATATTGTTAAATTTCGTTAATTATAAACATGCATTTTTCTTTTTTTAAAAAGCAATAATAGACTTCAATTATTCATTATAGAAAATATCCTTCAATCGTCTATTCAGAAGTGTGAGAGCAAACTGTCTTCATAAAGCTTCTTATATTGACTAAACTTGTTTTGAAGAAGCTTACAATAAATTAAAAGAAATCGGGAATATTCGCCCCAAATTTCCTCTTACAATTTCACATAAAGTTGTGAAAAATTAATTATTATAATGTGCAGCTCAAAATAATTTTGCCTATATAATCTAAAACCTAAAGTTCTGGATTATCATCAATAAAAATCCTCTGACCTCTTGACTGGTTTGCCTGTACGCCTTACGTGCAGCAAATTATCCCAGTTTTAAACTTATAAACTAACAAGGAGAGGGCATAACTTGGGAAATTCAGTTCGGAATGAAACATGACATATTAATAGCATACCTTTAGGGTGTTCCCCCCTTTATTTAATAAAGTGCAATGGCCAGCCAATTCGGAGAAAATAACCCTCAAACATTGGGCACAGCCTGTATACCAGTAAGTGATCCCGAGCAGTTAGCAGCTAAATGGCTCAGGTGTTAGCGTGCTTGTCTAATGTCCGCTTGGACAACGGTTCAGTCCTGGCTTTTGGTCCCTGTTTTTTTATTATTATTATTATTATTATTATTTCCAAAATTATTTCAAATTAAATGAAAAATTAAAGAAATATTTTTAAATTAAAAATATTAATTATTTTTATGCGTGAAAATAACTGTTCATTCATATGATACTTGAATTATAGTTAACATTTAATTTATAAGCAGTAAAATAATTATAAATACATTTTTTAATCGTGATAAGTAATAACTGTGATTAAAATTGTAATCTTAAAATCTTTAAAAGTTTTAAATTATTGGGTTTTATATGTACAAATACTTCGTTTTTACTTTATCTTGAAAACAAAAGAGCAGATGTTAATACATTGATACATTTGCGGAAGGCCTAATATTTTAATGATCGAATGCAAATAGTACAGAGCAGCTGTTAATCAATTAAATGCGTAGGCAAATGGTACAAAATTTCAATGATTGAAAAGGGACAAATATGTAATTGTTTTTACTCACTATCGTATGAAATTCTTCTATAGTGCTACTCTTATTCCTTTAGAAACTCTGAAAAAACGTTGGTTATTCACCTTGGATTTTGAAGTGTTTCATGTCGTTTTTTGATTAAATTAGCAGGATTCGGATAGTTAAGATATTCTATGAATAAATATATTGCTAGTGTATCTGAAGTTGGAGGTGGAATCGCACAAGAATCTCTTAAAGAACCATTTGTTCTTCCGCACAATCGTCATTTATTAATTGTGCAAGATGTTAAAATGTTTTTTCCAATGTTTTCATGATAATTATCACTCTGATTCTTGTATCTAATAAAATTTAGAAATATAGAATTATTAGTAGTAAACGAAATATAAATTTA
>BGPR01053545.1:0-10383 GCA_013235015.1 Araneus ventricosus | reverse complement strand
AAATGATGGAAATAGTTTTGTATATAACAAACGATGTTCCGTCAAACTCGCAACATGGCGTCACCGGAAGTTTAGAAGTTCAATTACAGCTGATTCTACAAATATTTATCTCGGAAATTCTTTGAATTCTTTTCATATTTCATGAAACAGAAAAGGCAACAAACCTCTATTGTGAATGTAAACGATAAATTTTCTTAAAAAATAAAATTGTACATTTTTTTCAAAGAGAAATACACTTTTCCTCCAAAAATTTCACAGAATCGTCCTTGTGTTGTTCTTCGAAAATTAGGGGTCTATTCTGGTATCCCCGGTTGGGTTGGGAGACGTCACTTTTCCCGTTGTTAACGTCAGGAAAAAAATAAGGACCCCAAACTAAACGGGGGGTACCAGAATAGACCCCTTAGAGATGAAATAACTCGCCATAGTGTTTTTTTTCCTTCAAATACACGTTTCTTTAATTCAATAAAAGTAATAATAAGAAAAAAAACCTCAAAAGTTATCATGTTATGGATGCTGAATTATGTAAAGGTATGTAGCCAAATATTCATAAAAATAGAGCAACAACTCTAGGTACAAAAATTAACAACATTTATTAAAACATTAAAAAAGTGCTAGTTAGGTATTAATGGAACACAAAACAGATGAAATTCAGTTATATGGCGCATGAACATCTAGTCTGCTGCCTCGTGCATCGCTCGTGTATTGCGCAGCTAAGTAAGTAGTTTCAAGAGTGACGTCATCGGAAGAAATTCAGGATCGCCACAACGTCTTAGGGGTCTATTCTGGTACCCCCGATTGGGTTGAGAGTTGGGTTCCATTGTTAACGTGCGGAACCCAACCCAACCGGGGGTACCAGAATAGACCCCTTGGACAGAAGTGTGATATTACGGTAATGATCAGCAATAAATCTTCT
Source organism: Araneus ventricosus (assembly GCA_013235015.1). NCBI lineage: Eukaryota > Metazoa > Arthropoda > Arachnida > Araneae > Araneidae > Araneus > Araneus ventricosus. Next base: position 9,470 of record BGPR01053545.1, on the reverse strand, counting down.
TCTGGGCAATAAGGATTAGCTTAGGTATATTAACGTCTCGTGTTCATAGTACACGATGGATTACACGATTCCCTATTTTGGGAGGAACCTCAGAATTTTCAACCGTTCCAAATGGTGAGAACAACATCTGAGTTAGCTCTCCCTTTCCGAACTTCCCAACCACATAAGAAGGAGGACTTCCCGACCCCTTACTTGAATCTTTGAATAGTAATCGTCGAACTGCAATTTAACTAATGATTTTATTTATAAGAATGTATGGTATTCAGCATATTGAACTTTTATAAAATTCAATAAAACTATTTGAAGATTCAAGTTTTTTTAAAAAAATCAGTTTGTGTATGAACCTCGTCATTTTGTTTCTCCAACAGAAATTCGACTCGCTGCAGTGCCGATATCTTCCTAAATTTTAACCACAAAATCAACGTGTCTGACATGTGCATCGAATTAGAGAATTTTTGCTATTAAAATCCATAATTAAGTCAAAGTAGCAATTAATTTTAGATTCAAAAATCACTTGGGCACGCTTAAATCTCTCAAGTATCCTTTACCATCTTAAATAGATTGAAATAATAAAAAAAATATCCCAAATGGGTGGTATCATCTAATTAGGAGGTTAAATAAAACTATAAGGCAAGAGGTTAATGATAGCTGCTCAATGTAACTGGCTTCCAAGAAGAAAAATTATACTTGTTTCGCACATGGGCAGTAAAAAATTTGATTTACTACAAATACTCACATTTCTTCTAATATTCACATAATTAACTTCAAATTTTAATACAATGCTTCGCTAACATATTATCACTTATTCTGTAAGTTTTGGATAATTTGGTTGAAAACTCTGTATGCTAAAAGAAAAAAAAAACGTGCGGAAAAATTTGGGATTTTTTAAAGAAAACCTTCATATCTTCCCGAATATACATGCCAAAACATATGTAAGTACTGAGCGCAGAAAAAAACATTGATGAAAGTTGCAAATCATTATCAACTTTCTGTGAAACGGGGTGAGCCCAAATCATATTTTCCTTCATCACCTTCTGGTCTTGTCCCCTCGTGACCAAATCTTCATTGTGTGTGTTCCGACTATTTTACTTCCCACGTCTTTTTGAGTCAATGCCAAGTCCAGTTGATGCACTTAGCCGGGCAAAAGGAAGTCCCACATGATATGAGGAGGTATCCCATAACTTTTGGCACTTCAGTGTACATAGAGAATAATTTCGAGGATTGACTCTCGAACACGCAATCGAATACTTTCTTTGAAGGAAAAACATGATTTAAATTCCTACATTTTGTCAGTATTAAATATATCAGCTATATTATTTTGAATATTCATATAGTTTTAAGTAAAATTTTCTAATCAGTTGAAAGAATAATTTATATATTTATAAATGCAGTGAGCAATAAAGGTAAGTATGATGGAAGTACCGTATAAAGTGCAGCATATTTCATGGCCAAATTTTGATTCACGAACAAATTGCTTTATACGTTTTCGTGTGATATCTCTACAATCTGATCAAAACCAAATGTGTTTGAATGTGTATTCCTGTCTCTTGGGGCTCTACAGGATAGACCCTTAGAGCCAACACCTACAAAATTTGGTACAAATATACTTTGGAGTATAGAAATGTGTACTTCGGAGATATTCCTTTTCTAAATTTTAATTTGAATTAATTAAAAAGTAAGCAAAAATGTTGGTGTTTTTTCAGTGATAGCTTCTGAAAATATTATCCCCAAATTGATTTTTATAACATCTTAAAATTCAAAAAAAATCTGTTGAATGATATCAAATTAATTGTCTTGTAATTTTTTTCTTTAATTTGTCAATTTTCGTCAGAAAACAATACACAGGCTCTCTGTTCTGTTGTCCAGTTAACATGTTCTCTGCGTCAGGTTAACCGATCGGGCATTGATCTGCCATGAGTGGAGACCAACTCCTGGCAGATCTGACTTATACTGAAGCATCTTCTTACGTTTTCATCCTCTTGGAGCCGCTGCCATCTCCTAGATATGACACTCTGTGCTATTCTCAGTTAATGGGATACTTCCATCTGCGTCTTGCCACATTCTAACCAATTGACTATTGTCGTGAAGCTACTCTGAGCTCATTCCCAAAATTGCTTGTGTGTTTCAGAAATCTGTTTTTTTATGTGTTCAAATCTAGAAATTAATGTTGTAATATGTTTGTGTGTTATAATTTCTGTTATTTACTGCATTTATGTTTTGTCATTCTACGCGAAAAAAAAAAGAGTAGATGCACGTGGGTTAGTTAATGCTACTTGTTCGGACATGTCGTGTTATGAATCAACGTGAACAAGCCAGAGGTCAACGAGAGACACATTCTATTGTGAGCAAGCTTCCTCTTGAGTGACGTTAGACCTTTAATCAATCACAAAGGTGATTGGTCTCATCATCCACTTGTGAGAGACCTTGTCCCGTCAGAACAGACGATTTTATGACATCATCCATTTTGTCCGATATAAAAACCGACTCTTGACCGATCAGGGACTTTTTTCATTCATGTCTTAGCGACAGTGGACCTTGGCAGATTTTATCTTTTTCCGGCGATGGATACTACCTACTCAGAGGAGCTGTATCTAGGCATGAATGCTTGCCCGTCTCGTCGTCTGTAACGGGAACTTGATAAACGGAGCTGCAAGTGAAACGTGAAAACAGTGTTCTTTGCATAGTTCAATTATAAAATAATCAGAGTTCTAATGTGATGGGCTTATTAGCCTGTAATAACTTGGTAGTCTAGTACGAACTTTTCGTAACGACGGAGCTGGATGTGATCAACGAGTATCTGAGCTAGCACGTGACAGGATTTCACATTTCCTAGTGAAGTGTTTCTGAGAACGATAAAAGGCACATGCCGGCCTATAACGCAAATGTGTCAACCGTTAATTGTGCTGCCGATGTACTGGAAAATGCCCGCTGACGACTTGTGATATATCCCAGGTGGCGACATGTGTCTTCGTAAAAGATAAGTACCGCCATGTATGTTTCTTATTATTTGTTTGTGTGATCGTAAGTCAAGATTTTCAAATTAATGGTATAGTAGTTGGAACTCTTTCTTGACAGCGTTAGAATTCAGTATTAAGTATTATAATTTTATGGTGCAAATTGTGTGAATAATTGAATAAGAAAAATCAAGCATTTATTAGATAATTTAATATATCTGGTCTATGGTAACTATTTGCTTATCGAGTATTTTGTGCAACGCACATTGCTATAGTTCTAATGATGTTGTTTTGTCTGTTTGTACTGTATGGGCCCATTTTAGCGTAATTGAAATCAATTTATTACATGTTTATTTCTTTTACATGCGTAGCCGGGAATTTTTATTTAAATTTAAATAAATGTATTATTTAGTAATTTACTTGCCTTTGCGGTTCGTTTGAGTGTTTTCACTGTCTCCACATTTTGCCAGCTTGTGAGTTTGGATGTAGAAATTTCCTGTGAGTTCTTGCGAGTTGTAATTATTTCTTTTATTTATTGAATTTTACTTCTTATTTTATTAAAACTTTAAAACCACTATACGATCAAAATTTAAGTTAAATGTTTACATTAATGAGGAGTGTAATTATGAGTAGGAGTGTAATTATGATATAACCACACCACACTATTATGCCACTTAAAAAATCGTCCATGTGGGTGTTTTGTCATAGCCACTTGTTTATGGGAATCCCAGGTTTAGAGGCTACATGGTCAGTTTTTTGAACTACTCTACATCACTGCAATCATTCTACGCCTTCCCTTATGAGGCAATTTTTGAGAAATCTAGTGGCTTATTTCAGCTTAAAAAACAAACATGTTATTCCAGAAGATACGTAGCTCTATTTCATCAGAAATATTTGCTCTATCCTCTTTTTTTCTGGGATTCTCAATTATCTTTAGTTTATGGACGTGAATGTATATAAGGAAAAATGTTTAGTGCCCAGAATGATTACACTTAATATTCTTCAATTTTTTTCGGCATGTTCAGTCCTGTTAATATATGGCTAATTATTATTAATTAATATGGATTAATTTAATTTCAGCTAGGGACGGATTAAACGTTAAGTACGCGCCCTCGGGTGAAAGGATGCGCCCAAAATGGAGAAAAGTTTTTATCATTTTTTAAATATCATGATACATTCCGTTATTCTCGAAACGTCCGAAATATATTTCCAGCTAACAAGATGCAGAAACCTAATTCAGTTGAATTGGCGTTAATTCAATTTCAGATGACCTTCCCGAGTTTGCGGAAGAAATCCGCTCATAATAAATAAAACATTTTCTCACGAAGCTGCCATTTTAATTCTTAGAGTGAATGTTGAGCTTTCATTTTCAATGATTTTCAACTATTGTAGTATTCATTAACAATAAGAATCGGTTCGGGCGATAAGATTAATCTATTTTCATACAGCCATCTGAGCTCAATCAACCATTTCTGAAAATAACCATGTCGGTAATCGGAAATCAATCATTCTCGATTACCATGTTTTTCCCCTTACGCTCTTGTTGAAAGTCTATTAAGTCTCATTTGAGAAAATTCTACCGCGTAGCTCTATGCCGTTCTTTATCATTATCTATAAAGGTCATCCATTATTATAACCGTCTATATTAAATTGTTTCCTGAGATCTGTGATGTTTCTCTCTTTTGAAATGATGGCACTAGATTTTAGAAAAATATATCTATTTACACGTACACAAACACAAAAAAAGACAAGGAACAGATTTTAAAAATTAGTGTAGTGCGTCGCACTGAGAAACCAGAACTCTTTCAAACCAACAAACGAAAACACAAACCACACATTTCACCTCCTCCTTTAGAGGTCGAAATCCATCCTACGCGTATTTGTAAAAAGCAACCATTCGCTGCAAGGGGATTGCTCCAAGCATTCCCTCAACCATCGCCAAACTTCACAGTACCTATAAACAAATCTCCTGTATATGACACAGACACGCTATTCCAATGTTTTCATGACCTTATTAGAGTTATCTAACATGTTGTTGTATTAGTTGTTACTTTTTTTTGCATCAAAACTCAAATTTTTGGAGACACCATAGATCGATAAATTAGGTGTGCAACCACATTGAACAGAACAGGCACAAAGCCCATAAAATAATACGGGTTAGGTGTCTTTCACAATTTTGAAGTTTCAAATACCTTGCTGAAAGAAAATTGAATAATATAGGATATTTAATTGATATGTAGCATGACTTTTACAAATAAAGGAAAAAAAAATGAAAAATAACGAACCGCGCAGTATAGGCTTAACGTCTAACAATAAAAGTAACCCAATTAAAGGTAAAAGGAACATTTCTAAGTATTTTTATTTCAACTCTCTAAAAATATCTTTTGAAATGCAGCTCATTTCGGAGCTGACAAGTGGATGTAGATCATTTGTAGAATACCGCATTCTAGGGAAGTTCTTATTGCCTTATTATTATAGGGGTGAACGTCTATCAAGAAATAGAAATCTTATTCCAGCTAGTTTTTTTGTGATCCTGTTTCATGTTGTACCACACGCCTCATTTTAACTTTGTACGTAAGGATGCAATTCTTTTTTTTCCTCAAGCAATTATAGCAGGGACAACTAACTTCTAGAAAATAGGTTACACTGCGAGAAAGATAGATGGAAGCGAAAAAGAGTACAGATCGCAGATTATAACAAACCTTATTAGTCAGAAGTCACATATTCAAGTAACTAGGCATTTTGTATAGTTTCATCCACATATGTTAGTTCTAAATATCTATCAAAAATTGAAAATATTATTCTTTCATTTTGAGGTTGTTCATGTTGCTATAAATAAATATGTATTGCTGGTGGAGTTTTTAAATTTGGCCGCTTCGTGTATCTTATATTTGAGAGATAAATGACACTTGCAGAACATGTAAGTAAACATATCTTGATAGCAGATTATTTTGTGAAAAAGCTGTCACAAACGAATGGAGAGATCTCCCAACAACAACCCGAAAATCTATACTTATAAAAGGCAATGTTTGTGTGTGTGTGTGTATGTGCGTGCGTGCGATGTACAGACGAATCTATCGCATTTACAGCCTTGAAATTTGGCACAAAGGTAGTCTTAATGGTGACCCAATGCACCTCGAAGCCGGAATTTTAAAATTTAATCTAAAAAAATTTTTATTTAATGTTTTGTGTTGTTTAGGATGATTTTTCGCACTAACTTCTCAATAGCATGGCTTCTGATAATTTTACGAAAAAAATAGATACATCAACGGAAAGAGCAAACGATTTTCGGTCTAATGAAGTTTGTTTTGAAATCCCAACTTAATTTACTGAATTTTGAAAATTTTTTTAACAGTAGTCACTTTTCCTTTACATTTTTAACATTAAATTTTTATTTTCTCTCGTCCGACGTTCTAATAACGCTACCATTTTCAATTTTTTTGAGGTAACAACCGGAATATTTATCTCTGTTTTAAAACAAGAACAGACAAAATATCTTTTTTTTCCGATTTTCTACGAATTTTTTTATTGATCAGTTCAAACATTTTCTCTCGCAGACCGAATCGGAGCTCTTGATCCAACGTTATTTTCAGCTCCCAGCATGCATTTCTACAATCCGATAAGACGTCATCTTCCTTGTGGCTGATGACGTCATTACTTTCGCATTCTACACGATGATTTATTTTCTCAATGACCGATTATTATTTTTAAGCGTGTCTTATTATATTTTTTTTGCCTCGCATACTTTGCTTGCGGTGCAATGAATTTCACTTTGTAATTTTTTAATATTGTTTTGGATTAACGTACTGTTTTCCTTCAATTTTAAATGTCATTCTCGAGAGGAAATAGAAGCGGGCAAACTCAATAATGCATATTTTTCTTTTTTGATTTCGCTTTTAAAACTTTCATTTTTGTAATTGTCTGTGGTCGTTCTTTATATTTTGTTTAAGCCATGATGCCACGTGTAAATGTCATTAACGGGAGGAAAAAGAAGCGGGCAAAATCAGTAATATATATTTTTCAGTTCTAATTTCGTTTTCATAACTGTAATTTATGTAATTGTATGTGGACTTTATTTTTAATTTTGTTGAAGTCATGACACCACGGGCAACGCCGTGCGGGTATTGCAAGTAAATAAATAAATCTCTAAATAAAAGCTTTTCCGCTTTTAGGGTTACTCAGAACATTCTATGGCAAGAAATTTTCACATCCTTGGTTTTGTTTGAATGCTTTATTACTTAAAACACTGATAAGTGATTAACACAGCCTCATATTTTGAGGCATTAAAAATATTTTCGAAGTAATTTCATGCCCTCTACTTTTTTACTGTCACTGAAATTACTTCATCTCTGTACTTAATAAGAAAAGATTATTTAAATTAAAACATTTCAGTAAAATTGGAGGAGAAAGGCATTTTGCAGAAAACTTTTACTCCGAACGTCTTTTGTCGTGCTGCCATCTAGGAGCTAATATTAAAATTATTTTGAGAATTCTCATTTCTTGTCTCTGACACCTTTGCTCTTTAGGTATCTCAAGTAGTTTATACGCACGTGAACTGATAAAAGAGATCTAAAATTTAGTGAGTATAAAATTGAAAATTAAATAAATTTTCAGTTGATCATACATATTTTTAATAACAAAAACTATGAAAAAGACTCTCAATAGCGGATAAAAATATTTATTGCAGTGTTAATAAAGAGTCGAACTACAATGCTTCATTTCTTCGTAAGAGATATCTATTTTTTAAAAACTTAGTTAATGGCTTAAAAGCTCTTTTGATCTATATCCAAATTATTACCAAACTCTTTTAGGAATATGTAAATTATCAGTTAGGCCTGTTATTGAATTTCCTTAGTTGCTTACATTGAATTTAATGCTGCTAGAACACGTCCAAATGCCTTTAAACGTTGACACCTTCTTTTGTTTTTGAAATTTTACTTTCGTACAAATTATCAGGAGGTAACATGAAGTAAGGAGCAGTTTTGGTATGAAGTTGATAACAATGTTAGGAACACCCATCTATTGATGACGTTATTGCGAAAATAACTGTTTTTCGGTTATTCAGGTTTTTTTCGCCTCCGGTTTAACCTCGTTGTTATAACCGCTCAAAATAACCGGTTTTCTTCTCTTTTTTTTTTATAAAAAAACAAACGCCGTTTGTAGACATTTTTTTTATTAATATTGTTTTTAAAGGAAATCAATCCATTGCCCGATATTTATCTGTTCATAAAGACTCTTTCAGTAATCCGCCAATTAACAGACGACTCAAGGACGCGGTTGTCGTTTATTGGCCTAAGATGATGAAATTCAAAAGCTTCATAACTTGGTAAATTTTAGTCTAATCGCATCTAAATTGAGCCTATCTTCCTATCCGTTTTTCCCCCGGTTATTGGATTAAAAAAACCGGTTATAACCGGGACAAAAAATAACCGAAAAAAACCCGGTTAACCGAAACAAGAAAAACTGGTTAACCGAAACAAAAAAACCCGGTTTTCGGTTAAAACCTGGAGGTTTTTCCCATCCCTACATCCATCTGAACATTCTAAATATCATGGATTGTTCAGGATTGGTATCATCCTAACATGGATTTCACTTTAGTGAAATCCCTAGTTAAGTGTTCATCTTTGAATGGAAATTTGTCTCTTTAAGTAATCAACTATCAGCTAATATCAAAAATAGTCAGGACCATCCCATCCCCTCTCCCAATTTTTTATTTCTAGTTTGAGAAGGATATTTTAAAATAGTTGAATTCATATTGTTAAGGGAGATTTCCAAAAGTACAGCATTTATGCTGCTTAGTTTAGTTTAGTTATATTAACGTTCCGTTCTGAAGCAATCCGAGGGCTATTTTGGGAGGGACCTCATAATTTTGAACCGCAGTCAGATGACGAGGACGACACCTGAGCTGCCACCCGGCATACACGTTGCTTTTTTGATAAACTATTTTCTACTAACTGTTACTATACTAATCAATTTATTAAAATGTCAGATTATAAATGAAAGCGTGTCTTCACTTACCTCTAAATCTCCACCTGGCAGGTATATTCAGGTATGTATCACTAACTTGAAAATGTTGCACTTATTTATTTGTTGCCCAAGTATTTTTGCAGACTCATCATGTCGATACATAATAATGATGTTTCTTTCGCACACTGATACGATTTATATAGATCAAATCACCAAAAAAACCTGCGCTAAAATCACCAACACCTGCGCTACAAAATTAAAAACAAATTATACCAAAGAAACAATTAAAAACTGTGAAAACATGGATCGAATTGCAGTTGTGAGTTTAGTTTAGTTTTATTTACGTTCCATTTAGAAGTAACACGGTGGCTATTTTGGGACGTACCTTGTAATTTTGAACCACGGTCAGACGACGAGGACGACACATGAGCTAGCAGTCTCTCTTCAAACTTCCGCACCATACCAGTGAGAGGACGTTTGACCCACGACGTCAGATATAAAGTGCACCAAGCCCAAATACTCGGAGGATCTCCAGTGGAATAGAGTTTC
>BGPR01053544.1:0-10384 GCA_013235015.1 Araneus ventricosus | reverse complement strand
TTATTGATTAGTTTTAGAAAAATAATATTCCTTAGACTCATCGACTTATTGATTAGTTTTGGGTTATTTAATTAGATTTATGTTTCACTTTGGAGCTACCAGAGAGGTGTATTGGGATGGACATAGTAATTCTGAACCACAATTCAATGACGAGCTCGACACCTAAGGGGCCGTCCATAAATTATGTCACACTTTTTTCAATATTTTTGATCCTCCCTTTGGCACAAAGTGTCACGCTTCACCATCCCCCCCTTCCCCCCTTGTCATATGTCACGCTATATTACATAAACATATACTTGCAGTTCAGAAACAAAGCACTATGTTATAGATCATATTTCCAATTTTATTTTTAAGCTTTAACTATGTGTTCTAATGACATTTGTGAGTATAACAATAATGATTATATGTGTACTTATTTTGTATGAATTAAGATTAAGGTTTACAACAAAAAAACCTAATTAATATACAATAGTAATAAAATATTAATATAAAAGAGCAATTGAAAACAGTAGTATTTTGGAATTTGATATATTTTGTTATAAATCTTATCTTTAAACACAAAATACTCTTAAACAGATTGAATTTAAAAAAAACGCCGCAATAAGATCGACCTGTTTGTGCCACTACAGTTCTACCACTCACCCAGGTGGGGCGACGTATCTTTTGTTGGACATTTCACGGGTGTGACAGGGGGGGGGGCGGTTTTCTTCTAATGGTGAAGAATTTCTGCTGCTACCACATTCTCAGAACCTACCCTAAATGCCTTTTTGAAAAGAAAGGAATATAAGTGAAAAAAAACCCATGAAAAAGTTGTTTTAGCCCCGATTAAAAAAATACCCTCAAATTCTGGTAATTTTAAAATAATTTCAAAATTTAATCTGATGATTTTAAATGTTTTTATTTTAACCAAAATGTGTGATGTCACACTTCTTGTTACCCCCTTCCTCCCCCTTGTCACAAATTGCCACAATTTCGCGAACCCCTTCTCCAAGCGTGACATCATTTATGGACGGCCGCTAAGTTAGTACTATTCTGTACAAATTCCAAACCACACTATGTTTTCCCCCGACGAGTTTTGTAGACGACTTTCATGGTGAGATTTTGATGGAATCGGCTCTTGGACTTTTAAACATCCTTTCCTGACCTTTAAATCCTTGTCCTCTTCCTCCCCCCCTCCCCAAACCAAATATGATCAAATACTTATCTGATTTTACTAACAATCTCCAACGTGACCAAACATTTCTGGTTCGGTAGTATTACAATCAATGAAATTATCACCGCTATCGATAGCATCTATACTGTGACAAATTCGTCTTGTGGGTGTACGTGAATGCAGTCCAATAAGCAGGATTAAAAATAAAGCTCTTTATTTTACAAATATTCCAAGCTAAGAAACGTAGCACAAGTATTAACACAGCACTAGTAAAAATTCGCAACAGAGACTACCAATAAATCTCAACACAGCGCTCAAAGGTTTCTTGTTAGCTCACCAGCTTGCTTGCTGATCAAATTCCAACTGACCCTTCTTGGCTTGAGATCTTGCCTTTTATACTTTTCAACAGGAAGTGACTTCATTACCTAGGAAGTGACGTTATCTCTAGAAAGTTCATGAAACCAGTAGAAATAGGTTGAAAGTTCGAGGTCCTTCTAGAGAATTCCTTTTGTCGCCAAAATGGTTGCCAAATTTGTCGCCGATGTCGCCAAATTTATCGCCAAGTCGCCAAGTTTGTCGCAAGATTAGCATCTCAGGGAAACGGCTTTATAGCTTTGTAACAATACTAATGACTATCGACAGTACTGCTCGAGAGAAATTGTCGGTAATATTGGAAGTTTCAAAATTTCTGACTGCAACAGTGTCTTTCGATAGTATTGTTCGAGAAGATACTATCGATAGCTGACCTATCATGTTTAAGAAATGCTACCAAGAAGCTAATTGTTTTTAGAAGCAAATGGTAATAAATCCGAAAAGCAAACGATTACGACATTTTTGTATTACCAGTCATATTGATTATTATTCAGATTTTATGTCAGTTCTTTTAGTTCATCAAATATATTGCATCAATGAAACTTCTTGAATTTTCAATTATATATTTAAAAAACGGGTGTGACGAAGCCACAAATTAAATGCATTGAAAAGTTGGAATAAATGTGTTCTTAATGTAAATATAAATTTGAATTCGATGAATTCATATTCAATGTTTTTTTCAAAACTGCGATTCCAAATGTTTTAATGATGCATGCAGACGATAAAGATACATTTGGTTTCCATAGCATTATTCTAATTATTTTCAGATATCAATCTCTACTAATTTTAGCTCAGTTATGTTTAGGAATCTATTAATAGTTTTGCTTACTTATTGGATAAATGTGTTTTAAAGTTTAAATAAATGTGTTCTTAATGCAAATATAAATTTGAATTCGATGAACTCATATTCAATGTTTTTCTCAAAACTGCGATTCCAAATGTTTTAATGATGCATGCAGACGATAAAGATACATTTGGCTTCCATAGTATTATTCTAATTATTTTCATATATTAATCTCTACTAATTTTTATCTCAGTTATGTTTAGGAATCTACTAATAGTTTTGCTTATTTATTGGATATTATTTATATAAGTAAAACTGAAATGCCAATTTTTTTTGCACTACAGAAATCTAAATTACTGAATAGATTTTCTTCAAATTTAGAGCACAAAAACTATGAAGGATATGGAAGATTTTAGTGAAGATTTTATAAAAATTAGTTAAATAGTTATTATTTTATTAATTAGAAACCATATTCTCTCTGTCCACCGCAGTTCAAGCTCTTCTGCTTTAAAAATTATTAATAACTTAAAGAGAAAATTAGCTTTTGGCAGTTTTTAAAATCGTTTGACTCAACTGATATTCTCATTTTAATTTTTTTTTTAAGTTTCAGACGATATGATGATTTTGTGTATTGTGATATTTTATATAAAAGTATTTTTTACATTGAAATATTAGATATGAATGTATTATCATCCTAAAGAACTTCTGGTTTATCTACTAGTAATAAATACATCTGAACTTTAAATATCTCATCTTCGAAAATATTCATGTGTTCTAACATATTTATTTCACGATATTAAATTTCGCTTGAAAGTCAAACGATAAAAAAATTCTTATACCGAACGATAAAGATATCTTTTCTTTCTTAATCGATTAATGTTTAGTTTTTGCGTCAGGTCTTTTACTTTATTTCTCGTCGAAGATATTTGATTAATGAAACTTCTTGACATGCAATTTTAACTTTTTTTGAGCTGACAGAGAATCCAAAAGAATATTTCAGCATCAAATATTCAAATCTCGTTAATGTGAGGAAAATTAAATTATTTTTCCCTCAGGCTCGAATGTACACGAATCGACATGTGATCAGAAAAAAGAGCGGGAAAAGATTAAAATGGTTGAAATTTCAAAAATAATTTCCGCTTGATATGGCATTTCATTAAAACTTATTTTAATGTTTGGATGAGAATTTGCGTAAGTTTTTTTATTGATAGCTTTGAAGGTAAACTTCTTACTTCTTTAACTTTGATGATTTTATCATAACATTTCTACATTTCTATTTCCCTGAAGAATATGAAATTTCAATTTTTCATTTTTGCTTGTTATTTTTGCAGTAATTAGTAAGATCTAATAAAAATTTAATTTTTTAAAATTCTGTATAATTTGAGTCAAACATGGAAAGAAAAACATTAGTTCATTCATTTAAATTAGTTCATTCATTTAAATTAGTTCATACATTTGACGCATAAAGCAAATCAAAAACCCTTAGAATATATTTCAAGCAAAAAATAACTGACACAAAACAACCTAGATGTAATGAATTTTAAGGAAGATAACAAAAAAAAGTGTTTTGTAAAATTAGTGTTGTTCTTTTAATGAACTGGCGGTATGTCGAAATTCGATTGCATTCTTCTTATTACTAGTAGAAACTGAGTCTTAAAAATGCTCGCATACAAAGAATCTCTCTACATTTAATATCAGTCTTGTAAGTCTAACGAATTGCAAAAGAAAAAAATGAAATCTGATAAAGCAACATTCAATTTTTACGATTGGTGCTTCTGAAACACCGCTCGCCATGAAACCGCCAGTCGGAGAATAAGAGGAGACATCTGGTAACATCTTGGTGACCTGGCGCGAACACGTGATCTGTAACCTCACTCGGTCTTGGGGGTCAGTTCGGTGGATTTCGCTGCTTACCATCACGGAGGATCCCGCGAGCTTCTGTCACTTGTCCGGTGAGGTTGGTTCTTTGCTTTGTAGTTCTATAATTTTGTGTATTATTTAATCTAGAGAATAAGTAATTTGTTTTATGTGACGTAATGCATGGAGCAAATTTTGTACTGTTAATCTAAAACTTTATTAAGCGATGAATTTATATGAATCTGTTTCTTGAGTACGATTACAGCTTATCTTATAGTCTTTGATGTATCCAAAACTATACGATCAGGTCTGGTGAGGTCTCTAGTTAGTTTATTTAATGTTAAGAATACAGATTTTAATTAATGTTGAGACCTCACCGCTTCACTTCCTTATAGCTGACTGTAGATCAAAGTGCGACTGCCTTTCTCTTATTAGGCAATCCATTCACAACCGCTTCATGTCACGGAAATTCAACCGCTCCAAGCCAAAACCAATCGCCAATGTGAGAAACCGATGAGAATTTGAACTGTGTGATGGAACTTGGATCTGAGTGTGACAAAATTCGTCTCGTAGGTGTACTTAGAATGTAGATTAACCAGCAGGATAATAAAAAAATAAATCTTTATTCCAGAAAGCTTTCAGCAAAAAACACTAAAGTAGCACAGGAAACAAAACTAAACAACACTTGTATAAATTAACAACTCAGATCACTATTTAATCTCAATCACAGCACTTTCAATAGCGCGCAATGTCTCAGTTCACCAGCTTCACTGAGACCCAAAGTCCAAATAAACTCTCTTGGTTTGAGAGCTTGTTTTTATATATTTTCAACAGGAAGGGACGTCAATACGTAGGAAGTGACGTAATCTCTGGAAGTCTCTTGATATTCCTGACTCCCAGCAAAGATAGGACCACAGTTCAGGATATTTCTAGAAGATTCCGTTTGTCGCTAAGATTAGCATGTCAGGGAAGCAATTTTGCAACTTGGTAACAATATCCAACCCGTCCCAATATCCATCGATCTATTTGGATGACCGGGTCATAAAAGCGGAAATGGGGAGAGAGTAGGTACGTGGGGGAGGAGGAAATCGGGGAAGTCGTCTGATGGAATAGGGAATTGGAATGATTGGTTGTGAGCGGATTTACGTAGCATGGATCAATCGCGAATGGCTGGCCTAAGGCTGGACATTCACGACCGGTCCATGTCAAAACTAGTCGTCCTCACCAACGGGAGTTGGTACATGTATGTGAGGAAGACGTGGGGTGTGTGTTCAACGAGGAAGCCCAAAAAGAAGGGTGTGTCGGGATCGGAGTGATTGGTAGTGGATGGATTTGCGTGGTGGGAAGCGGTCGTGAATGACCTGCCTAAATGGATGGGATAAAAATTCGAATGACATGGAGTGCCACCAAGCCATTTACGTGGAATGGAGAGATCGTGAATGATTGGTTTTAGACTGATATCTTGATACCTTAATCTGGCTAAAAGAACCATCTCCTGCTATTTAGTATCAGTTTTTCAAAGTTAATTCAATAGGAAATCATATCCCTTTACAACAAATTGATTCAAGTAGAATGACGGTATATCGAAATATGGTGAATTTTTTTCATGCTGGAATCTCATTCTGTATCGGGTTAAGCAAGAAAACTCCTTGCATTTCAATTTTTGAAAGTTCAGTCATGTCAAAATAATGTCCACTATAACAATACTTTGCATCTTTTAGATACATGATATGTTCTATTTTGCCTTTCTACAACATTTTAGATTTTTATGCTATTTGATTTTCCGTGTTCTTATACATTCGACCAGTTTTTTGGCGCCGTGTCTTAAGTGTTGCATTTTTTTTATCTCAAGTGTGTATTTGCGTTTTTAAACTTTTAAACTTGTTTGATTGTGTGTTTTTTATTAGACTCGGTGCTTGCGTGTTTTGACTTTTTGACCCTTGCCTTTTGGAAATGAACTTTAAATTAAAAAAAAATATGACTTTTGATGTCATGGTGTGTTTTAAAGTTTTTGTGATTATGTGTTTTCGTTTTTAAGTATATATACGTTTGCATAAGTTTTATGTATTTTCTGTGTTCTACTTTTTGCTTTCTAAGGCATATTTTTTTCATTTACTCATTGTGACTTTTGTTCTTTGTGTGTTTGTCAGCACTCTGTAAATGGAGTTTTCTCTGTAGTGTGCTTTTCTTTAAATAAATAAATAAATACTGCTTCAAATTGTCAGATTGTACATCGAGGTTTAATTTCTCTCTCGTTTTTTGAAAATTCAATCAATCGGAAAATAATGTTCCATTTTAAGAAAGTTGTTTCGATTCGGTTGACGGTTTATCAAAGTTTGATTGCAATCTATTATTAGTGTAATATCCGTGTTCTTGAAACATACCACATCTTGGTATTAAATATCAACTTTTGACAACCTAACCAATCGGAAACAATGTCCCGTTATAACAATGTATCAATAGGCCACACGGTATATTGAAATTGGTTAAAATTCAAATCATAAACCTTAATCACATAATAATGAACCTTAAAAAAGATTTCAATCTCTTATCACAAAACTGATGCCAATACTCATGAAACAAAATCGTATATTAAAGGAAGGACATATTTTGTCGATATTTATAGCAAAAATTGTATTTCTTCTTGTTTTTAATCAGCTTCTAAAAACAAGAACAAATCTTTCTGTGTAATAAAACAAGTTTGCTTTTATCGATATTGCGTCCCAGAACTCAATTTCGGAGAATTACAGAGTTTTTGGTGTTTTTGTGGAAAATAAATTGAGTTTTATTTCGGATAAGTTTTTCAAAAACAAAATGGTTCCACATAACTGCCTTCGAAATTAAAGTTTTAGAAAAAAGATTGGCTTTATATTTAGTAACTACTCAGAGATAAGAACATTCTTTCTGCAACAAAAAAAAGTGGACAAACAGAGTACAAGAAAAATACTTATACTTATTTCGAAGAAACTTGCAATAAGGTTTCTTTTAGATTTATAATACGATTTTTACTAGTGTTCGCATTTTAGTATTTTATTCAAGAATGAGAAGTAAATGGCGCAAAAAAATGAATCTTGTTCTGTAGTAAAGAAGAAAAGTTTCCTACTTGCATGATTAAAACTGGAATAGTTATATACAGCCTTCTGCTTTATTACGGGAAAGTGATATAAACAATACATACATAATATTTAAGCGATATAGAATTGGAGTCAACTTATGCTTACGCCTGAAGTGTTAAGAATGTATTTACGTTTTGCTCAATTTTTTTCATTTAAGCTCTAAAGAATTTTACAGAACTTCGCAATCAGTTCTTAATAAGTTCATATGGTGGCGTGAAAAATGGCGCTGGAGGTATTTTTCGGAATGAAATACGTCTCCATGGATTTTCAAGAAATAACAGCCATCAATCAAGGAATTGTAATATTCTTTGCAATTACTGTCTAATAACCTTGTCCAGGGCAGGCTTAACAAATTTAAACACCGTGAACTAGAGTAATTTGGCGCTCCAACAAAACAATAACTAGGAATTAGACAGCCTACGCCCAACGAAAATGCCTACCCAATAAAATAATAGAAGAGAAAAATCTGGCATCTTTTCTCTGACTAACACCTTAGTTTTTTGCAAATCATCAACTTTTCAAAACAGGAGTTTGGAAGCCAGCTTCCGTAATGTAGGGAAGTTCTATTACATGCATAATTTAGGATTTTGTCTCTGGTTGCCGCTGTATGAATGTTTTTTGTAATGATACAAATTTAGGATTTTTTCTCTGGCTGCCTCTTTATGAACGTTTTTTGTTATGATACAAATTTAGGATTTTCTCTCTGGCTGCCTCTGTATGAATGTTTTTTGTAATGATACAAATTTAGGATTTTCTCTCTGGTTGCCTCTGTATGAATATTTCTGAAATGATATACATGTGCATGTATCATTACAAAATCCATAGCTGTCTAATTGAAATCCTTAATCATAGTTTTACTTTCAATATATGTAAAATAATTATTAAATAATTTTTTCTTCCAAAATTAAATTAAAATCAGTATAGTAAATTTTTAAGCGCCTTCGGACCAATGGTACCCCTGGGCTACAGCTCAGTTAGCCCCATGGAAAAGACGGCTCTGACCCTGTCTATTTAAACAGAAAGCTTCGTTTCTTCACGAATTTTACAGAACTTCGCAATCAGTTCTTAATAAGTTGGTCTGGTGGCGTGAAAAATGGCTCTCGAGGTGTTCTTCGGAATGAAATACGTCCCATTTCTCGAAGAACGAAATTCTATCTTCTTCCCGAAGGCGACACGAGTCTATATTTATGAGCAAAGTGTCTGAAACTCTTTTCCATGATAATAGTTCGGGGGCTCGTGTTTTCGGGTAATGCAGTTTTCTTCTGTCTTGTTTCTTCGAAGCCTCATCACGGAACAAGCGTCAAATTCGGGTTCTTTTTCCAAATTCTTGACGTTACTTTCACGCGTCTTTCGGACATATTTCATTGAAAATTGTTCTTCGAGTTTTGGGATTTCGCATTCTTTTTTCGCTAGAGAGTTACGCATGATGATGGCAGTACTTGTACAACAGATAAATTTGGTGTCGTTAAGAAAATTTGCTTTTGCAAAATCTCATTTTTAAAACAAAATTATTTTTTTGGAAGAAAACCGCAGTAGGTTGTGTTCTAGACCAAAGATATGGTACACGTACCTCTGGGGGTACACGAAGGACCATTTGGGGTACGCGAAATTGTTGTTAATGGCGGAAACAAGAAAACATAAGGAATTAAAAAAGTTTGAGGATTTTGTTTCTTCAAGTGGTGAATAATTGTTATTCAATTAATTGGATAACCACGAAGTGTAATTTTTAGTTATCTTTATAAGATTATGCGAAATAATTACGATACTGGCTTCATTTGCTTTGGAGTTGAACTAATACTATTGTAAAAATGGAATAAATTGTAAAATAATAATAATAAGTTCTTCAAATGTTATTAATTTAAATCCTTTCATTTCAAAATTAAGCTGACTTTAAGATTATTGATAAAAATTTCTTGGAAAGACGAATGGTTGGGGAGGGGGGAGTTTGATACGATAATAGGGAGTAAGCGAAATCAAAAAGAATAATAAGGGGGTACGCGCGGGAAAAGTTTGGGAACCCCTACTCTAGATACACAGGCATATGTTATCTTCATAGATACGGATTGTATAAATTATCTATAATTTTTTTCTGGCACAGATTTTGCAAATTTTATAATTTTGTTAGTAGGCTTATTAATGGCTTAAAGCCCACGTCGGTTATTTAGGCAACGAATGCGCAGACCAATTAGACAAAGAAGCCATCACAAAAGGCGATCCTTTCCTTCTCCCTAAGCCACTTTCCTACCTGAAATCCGAGATTAGGTCAGCTGCTCTAAGCATCTGGCAAGACAACTGGGATAACGGAGAAACTGGCCGCAGTACACACGATATAGTGCCTAGGGTCTCAAACAAGCCAGTAGGATGGAATAGAGAAGAGATAATGTTCCTTACAGGCCTTACCTTCCATACCTTCTTCGCTTCAATCTTCGAACACATGACAACTGCTCGTGCGGAGAAAAAGGAGATCCAATTCACTATGCCACAAAATGTCTGTTTACCCTCTCTTGGCATTTCCAAACTCCTACAGTGTCACTTAAATTACAGTGATTTAAAAACATCTCACGAATAACTTATCAAGAACCCGATTTTGACTCCTAATGCATTTCATATGTGATGAGAACAATCTCATTGTAGAGGATAATAATTGAGCACTCATCCACCCAGACTGACACACACTTCCGGCTACTTATGACTTTTTTCTATTTTGTATTGTTTTCTATGTTGTTCTGTCCAGTGTATGTTTCTTTTTCATTTTTATTTCTTTTTTGGACCTGTTACTTGTTTTTGTTCTTTCTTAACAAATAAAATTCACCTCCATCCATCCAAACCGGAAAGGAGCCAAATGGCTCTAAACATGGGGATGCAGGTGGTGTAATGTAATGCAAAGTAGGTGTAATAAAAATTATGTATTCTTGAGAAATAATACTTTAATAAACTATATTGATGGAAAATACTGAACGAAACAAATTTAATGTATCAGTGCATGAAATAAATTACTATTGTAAATATTTTAGAGTTTATTTTGCTTTTACTTCTTTAGAAAGGAGTAAAAATAAAACAAATTTTATGTCTTAGTGTTTATGGCAGTTACAGTAGATTGGT
>BGPR01053543.1:0-10384 GCA_013235015.1 Araneus ventricosus | reverse complement strand
AGAATATTTCATTTTTTCACATCTAGTTGGGGACATGGTCCCATGTTCATAGATCTAAAAAAATTCAGAAATTGTTACTGGTTGCACCAGAAATATCTGTTAACATTGCCAAAAAAAATTCAGAAATATTCGTTTACTGGCTGCGTAAAAATATTCGTTAATATTGCAAAAAATCTAGAAATATTCGTTAATGGTAAAATCAGAAATAATTGTTGCCACTGTAAAAGTACCAGAACTATTCAATACTATTTGCAAAAAATTCAGAAAATATTCGTTACTGGTTGCAAAAATTAGTTTGAATCTCCTTTGAAATTTCAAAAATTTGAGATGGGTGTTGTTGCTTGTTAAGCGAAGATATTATAACCGAAAAATAGGTTTGCAAAAAAATTAAGTTATGTTTTTTGGATTGCAATAAAACTTTACATTATATCTATAACATGCCTCTGAACGTAAATGAACAGAGAATAATTTATATGACTGAGAAGCAGTGCCGGATTAGCCCTGTAGGGGCCTATAGGCAATGTAAGTTTCTGGGCCCCCCACCCTAATTACCAAAACCAGATATTTCAGTATTAATTTTAATTTAATCTCTATATAAGCAGTTTTTTAGTAACAATACTGTGGCAAATTGTAATAATAAACTTTTTTTGCGCGTTATCCTCAAAAAAAGTTGCTTTAGTATCTCGAGTATACAAGATAAGAATTTAAAAGTAATTTTAAATAAAACACAGCAAAAAAATTGCAAAACTTTTTGAACACAATTTCTAATAGAAAATATGTCAGGACTGTCGAATTGTGACACTTTAATCTGCTAACGAATTTTCAAACATTCCCAAGAATGAAAATTGCAAAACTTTTTGAACAAAATTTCTAATAGAAAATTTGTCAAGGCTGTCGACTTGTGACACTTTGATCTGCTAAGGAATTTTCAAACATTCCCAAGAATGAAAATTGCAAAACTTTTTGAACACAATTTCTAATAGAAAATTTGTCAAGGCTGTCGACTTGTGACACTTTGATCTGCTAACGAATTTTCAAACATTCCCAAGAATGACGTTCTAAAATGTAAAGGCTTCACTTTAATTTCAGTAAGTCCGAGTATACACAGCTCTTATAAATCAAATAAAAGCCTTAAAAATATGTATAAAAATGATAATCTCGGGCTCCCTGAAAGTTGCGGAGCCCATAGACAGTTTCCTACATTGCCTATTTAGTAATCCGGCCTTGCTGAGAAGTAATTAATTAAAAACAGTTAGTTAAATTAATATGGACGATTAAAAATTAATAAGAATTACGTTAATTACTTAAAAACTCATTGACTCAGCCACAATTTACTAATAGTAGAACATATATTTGATGTTTTCGTAAGGTTTTCAGACCAAGAACACAACGTGCTCATAGTTCTAATAATTTAAAGAAAGAATCCAGTTGCAAGAAGGAATTTCCATAGTATTTGGTTGAGGTCACTGAAAAATAATTCTGAAACGATTTTTGTTTTTAAAAATGACTTTGAAACGGTTTTATAACGTTCTTTGTTTCTAAATACTTTCATAGAAATAAATATTATTGAAAAATATCATGATCAGATAAAATAGGGCATTTAAAATTTATTAAAATTAAAACGATTTATTCGTTATATTTTTTAAATCCCATCAGATAGTTTAAGCTGCTTCAGTTGAGAAAATTTTTAAAAAGCCTTCTTTTAAACTATAATTTTATGCATATTATATAAAAATGATTCATTAAAATTTTAGTTTACCAAATTAATGGGGACTTTCTGATTTTACATGAACCTTTTTTCATATAATATTCATGGATTTTTTTAACAATACGTGTATCTACGTACGTTCTATTTGTGGTTTTCAATTGTTAAAAATTTTTAAAATCAAAGCAATTCCTTTACCCTAGTAATATGAATGATCAAGTCTCTACAATATTTAAGATGCACAAAATCAAATAATCAAAAAACAGTTTATTACGATTCAAAATATGCATTAAATATGAATTTGTTTGAATAAAATTCTGAAATAAATGAAGTTATATAATTTTTACTGAGCTTATGATTAATCTATTCAAACTATTTAAAGTAGCGAAAATTAGTTTTAATACGTTTTCTCTGCATCAAAAATTTCAAAACTTATTCATAATCATATAAAAACTTTCATCAAAATATCGGATACATTATACTTTGCTATGGTGTATAAATCATTGTTATAATAAAAAGTATATTTATTATTATACTATTATAGATGCTTGCTGAAATTTAAAAGCATTTACAAAAATAGTTTATAAAGAGGATTTAAAAATCACTAAAATATTTAAGATTCTTTCAAAATTATTTAAATTCATTTCTGTAAAAAGATATCTTTCTACCCATACACTAAAAATTATGTTTTTATAGAATTTTTTCTCGAAAAATGCTCTTTAGACTACTCTCAAACTGAAGGGAAAAGTTGTATGTGATGGAATATTGATATCAAATATTATGAAAACATGAAATATTGCATCTGTTAAAGTTTTTAAAAAAAGTGTTTAGATTTTTATCTTTTCCACTAAAAACTTAATGTTGTTATATATTATCAAAAAGAGTTCTAATACTAAACAAGCAAGCTCATATTAGAACATAAAAAACGTTACATCGTTGAAAAAAATAACGAATCTACAGATAATATTCTTCTACTCAATTAAGCAATATGCCTATTAGATATCAGACCTTTTTCCAGCCTTGAAAATAACATTTCGCAACAGTTCATAGCTCATTTGTCATTGAATTCACTTATCACAAAATAGAGTCAAGTAACTGAGGATAGTTCCATATATGGACAAAACACACATTGAGATGTGAGTCGCATTATCACCGGTAGGGTTATTCACAAATTCTACATGTAGATCAACGCCAAATCCAAACCTGGAAAGAAAAGAAAAGATTTGTTAGATATTTGGACGGATATCAGTACCGATAAAAGTCTTCCATTATTCAAAGAACATTCTAACAATACAAATGACATAATTAAGATAAGATACAGCTTTTTAAAATGGAATATTCAGATAATTTCTGAAATAGCGTACTCAGATACATTGTATTTCAAAAGCCTAATACTGATAAATATAAGAAATACATTCCAACGTATTCAGGGTCGAAATAACCTCCGGATAATCAATGATTAAGAAATAATCTCACATCAAGATAAGATAAAGCTTTAAAAATAGGTCAGACCATTTCTTGAAATAGCATAACTCAGATGACAGTATTTCTAAAGCTAACACTGAATAAAATAATAAGGAAATACTGCATACAACGTATTCAGTCCAAATTATATCCGGGTAATCAATGATTAAGAAATAATTCTCACATTAAGATAAGATAGCTTATTCTCAGCTTTTGGAAATGGAATATTCAGACCATTTCTGAAATAGCATACTCAGATACATTATTTCTAAAGCTAAGACTGAATAAAATAATAAGGAAATACTGAATGCAGTGTATTCAATCCAAATTATATCCGGATAATCAATGATTAAGAAATAATTCGTGTAAATTTCTGATATAAAAATTGCTGACTCTGGTAATATTTGTTTTTCACAAATAACAATTAGCATAAAAGGAAAGCGTAACATTTTTTTTAGACACGCGCATTATTATTTTCGAAGACATTTCAAATCTGTTAACAACTATATAAAGAACAAAAATGAATAGAATTCGCTGATTGTTAGAAACCACGTCAATAATATCAAAATGTTTTTTTAATTGATTAATTTTTTAAACAATGATTTAACATTTTTATATGGTATGCTTTATATCATATATCTTCACTCAGATTCAAGCCCTTTAGACAAAGCAGCAGAGATGCAATTATGAAGAAAAATGACTCATATGGTTCCTGCAAACAACGATTCAATCAATTGTTTATTGACCTGAAAACGTCTTTCCGCTCGTCGGTACAGTGATAGCCGGTCGAACTTTCTTGTGTGACAAAGTACCCTCAGATTTGAATCGCTAATAACTACGAGAACTAATAGCGAACAGAATGGAGACCCACAACGGATAGAGTGCATTCTGTAAGAGTTTGTCACAGTTTTGTTCTGCGATGTCATCAAGTAGTGCAGGCGCATGCGCGTGATTGTTACGAATTAGCTTTATCTAAGGTTATAAGTAAGTGTAGCGTGGAAACGCGTTTAGCTAGGAGGTTGGTTCTGGTGTCATTTTAAAGAGCTCGAGAAGTATTGCTAGGATCCAAAGTGAGACAATAAAAAATATTTATCAGAATAAGTTAAAAATCGGATTAAATTGAAACTTTCAAACTCCGCATTTTTTTATTATAACTTGCAGATTTACGATACTTACAGAATACTTGACAATACGTAAAAGAAACATTGTACTAAAATTTCAATCAAAAATTTATATTACGGGAAATATGAGCATTTGTAGTAATGATGTTTACTCGCATACGCTGAAATGCAGTTCTATATACTGTCAACAGATGGCCCACAAAAGCTCTCTGAATAAGACATAAGAAAGGCCAATTTCGGTCCGCCTAGATTTTGTCAAAAACGGCGGATAAAATCATGTAAATAAGTATTTCGTATTAATATGCAATTTAATTATCGATCTCTTTAATACAATATTTACAATAGAGCAGTAAAATGGTTACAGAATAGATAAATCACAAGCCACACACCCCCATTAAATTTGTGAGTTTATCTATTCTGTAATCTTATACTACTCTGTGTAAATATTATTAAAAGATTGATAATTAAATCGTATATAATACAATACTTTTTGAATTTATCCCGATGTTATCATGAAAAATCTGGCGCAATTAAGTGCTTTCTTATGTTTAATGAATCAGGAATTTACACGAAACTATGCGCAACAGTGTTGCATTATATATACAATAATTCGGCCAGACAGATCTGGACTAAACTATAATTATAAAAAAAGTATTTGCTCAATACAAGCAGTAAATCTTAATCCAAAAGTAACTAAAAATTTTCCGTTCAAAAAAAGCAATTATTTTTATTTCACATATCGTCGCTTAGCAAGCAACAGGATCTCAATTTTTTTAATTTCAAGAGGAAGAAAATTTAATTTTGAAATTTCAAAGATAAGTTAATTTTTCATATTAATAACTACTAATATATTTGAATTCTTTTAACGCCTGATATAAACATAAGACCGCATGTTCCTACCAGACGTGAAAAAAATTCCAGAAATGTTCGTTATTTGTTGCTAAATGGTATTTCTTCTTTGAAACCTAAAAAAAATTAGTTATTTCTTAATTCAAAAGTGATATTCTTCTTCTTTGAAATTTCAAAAAAAAAATTGAATATTTTGTTCTTCTTTCAAAAAAAATTATATTTTCTTCTTCTTTGAAATTTCAAAATTGAGATGGCGGTGTTGCTTGTTAGCGACGATATTATACGTGACATATATGTAAAATATGTCGGTAATAGCTTTATAACAGTGACAATATGATATATAGCATATCGTCACTGTTATATAAAAAATATCGCATCCAAATTTTTCAAACATTTTTGATACAAAACATGTTTATATGTTAACCATCTGCACTCGTATTGTTGTATGATGTTGTCAAAATGCATATGTCGCTATTGGATCCTGTTAATCAAACTTTCTAAGTTTTGCGGATGGTATGGTTTTGATTTACAACTTTTCATATAACCTCTTGGACTCCTTCCATTTTAATGACGTTTGATTTGAAAGTTTCTTTATATTCAAGCCCTTAAACTCCACTGTCGATGCTTTTGGCCTATTTAGCTGTCATCATCTATTAATTATGCATAATTAATTATATTGGGTAATTTTATTAATTAATTATATAATCAATTATATTAATTATTTAATTTATTTATTATACTATTTAATATAAAGTTAATAATATATATATATATATATATATATATATAATGTTATAGTAGAGTCCCGCTAATTACAAATATTGTTCGATATTATGCAATATTATTCGACAATGTACAATATCATACAATATTACAAATATTGTTCGATATTAAGCAATATTATTCGACAATGTACAATGTTATACAATATTACAAATATTGTTCGATATTATGCAATATTATTCGCCAATGTACAATATTATACAATATTACAAATATTGTTCGATATTATGCAACATTATTCGAAAATGTACAATATTAAAAATATTGTACGATACCGTAACTGAATGCTTCTATTAGGTTTGAAAGAATTTTAAGAATTTTTATCCTCATTTAAAAGTCACTCGAGTAAACAAAATAGAATTTTGATATTAAAGCTTTCATGTATATACAGATGATAAATAACTTTTCTGAATTGAGTTCACATTAAATATTTTTATTCCGTTTTTAGTTGAGTTTAGTTTAGTTACATTAACGTCCCGTTTTGAAGCAACTTGAAGGCTATGTTGGGACGGACCTCGTAATCTTGAAGCTCGGTCAGATGACGAGGACGTTAACTGATTTGGCATCCTCCTCTCCAGTCGAAATTTAATTTTTAGACAATTGCAATGTTTCCTCGTATAGGAGAAAGTACAAATAAGACATAACCCTTAACACTAGCATTTTACCGAATAGTTACAGAAATTTTATACTTATCTGAATATAATTTAGAATTCAGATATAGTAGAAATGCTTTATAAAGTCTGCACAATAGTAATTTCTTAAATCCCATGAAATGGTGGTTTCCACACAACTTATTTATGATGCTCTCAAGAAGGACGACACGATGTACGATATTGTATAATATTGTTCGATATTATTGTATAATATTATTCGACAATGTACAATATTATACAATATTACAAATATTGTTCGATATTATGCAATATTATTCGACAATGTACAATATTTTACAATATTACAAATATTGTACGATATTATGCAATATTATTCGACAATGTACAATATTATACAATATTACAAATATTGTTCGATATTATGCAATATTATTCGACAATGCACAATGTTATAGAATATTACAAATATTGTACGATATTATGCAATATTATTCGACAATGTACAATATTATACACAATTACAAATATTTTACGATATTATGCAATATTATTCGACAATGTACAATATTATATAATATTACAAATATTGTTCGATATTATGCAATATTATTCGACAATGTACAATATTATACAATATCACAAATATTATACGATATTATGCAATATTATTCGACAATGTACAATATTATACAATATTACAAATATTGTACGATATTGTGCAATATTATTCGACAATGTACAATATTATGCAAATTATTCGACAATGTACAATATTATACAATGTTACAAATATTGTACGATATTATGCAATATTATCCGACAATGTACAATATTACAAATACTGTTCGATGTTATGCAATATTATTCGACAATGCACAATGCTACACAATATTTCAAATATTGTACGATACCGTATAATATTGTAAAATCACTGTGTGCTACTGTGGATTGAAAAGCTCCATTTCTTTGTTGTGATGGGAATAAAGGCGCGAAAAATCCTACTACCAAAGACAATTTTTTAGTATATGAAAAAGCTACATTATGTTATTTGGGGGGTACTAATTAAAAACAAGACGGATTTCAATTTACATAAATCAAATTCCTTCTCAACAAACGCCACCAATTCCACACATTCTCTCCGCTTCAGCTCAATCTCATTTTTCTAGAAAGTGGGCAATACCCGACTTCCCCATAGCTAACCCCTGGCGTGAACTCTTTATCGAAAAATGACACTGACCCCTGACCCCTCGGCGAACGTGGTTTCAATTACACTCAACTTTTCATGAGCTGTTAATTGAGAAATTACGAAAACATACCGACGCGAGTCCGGCCCCCACAGAAAGAGAAATGGTTCGGCGGCGAATATCCGCGATCTCCCTCACGATACCCGTCACGCACGTCACTCTCCGATTAGCGCCCGCAAAAGGATCCGATGCCCGGTCCTTCTCGGCTTAATTAAAACCGGCGACCGACCTCGGACTCGGAAGGACGACCGGGTCCGAGAGATTCGTCCTTTGCAGCCTCAGCCAAGAACTTGTGCGGGTCCAAATCTGATTTTTGGAACTATTGATTCTATAGAGCAGAGGTTTCCAACATGTGGGCCTCGCTTAGCATGAGTGGCGAATCCAGGGGTTCTATCGGGGTGGTGGCCCCCCCCCCCCCCGAGCTATGTCTTATTCTTGATTTTATTTAAAATCACTATAGCTGTTTGTTCTTAATTTTCCTTTTTTTAAAAAAAAATAATAATGAAAACGTGACAATATTGCTTTCTGGCTTGACAGGTTCGAAAATTTTCCTACTTTTCTAGTCATTCCACTCGTACTTGTAGCGTTGACGCGGCCGATGACATATTTTGGCTAGTTATTTCATTATATTTTTTATTAAATTATCGAAAGTATTGTAGTGTTCTTTATTATTCTTATTGTCAGGTGAGTAAAGTTAAAGTGTTATGGTTTGCATAATAAGCCAAGAGGTTTGACATTCGTTACGGCGATACAAAATTTTTATGACATCAACCCCCCACCCCAAGACCCAAATCCTGAATTCGCCACTGCATAATGATATCGTTCTTTTAGTGGCGAATCCAGAGGGGCTATGAGATTGCCCCCCCCCCCCCCGAGCTGTGTTTTATTCTTGATTTTATTTAAAATCACTGCAGCTGTTTGTTTTTAATTTCCCTTTTTTTAAAATAATAATAAAAACATAGCGATATTGCTTTTTGGTTTGACAGAATCGAAAATTTTCCTACTTTTGTAGTCATTCCACTTGTACTTGTAGCGTTGACACGGTCGAAGGCATTTTTTGGCTAGTTATTTCATTGCATTTTTTATTAAATTATCGAAAGTATTATAGTGTTCTTTATGATTCTTATTGTCAGGTGAGTAAAGTTAAAGTATTTTGGTTTGCATAAGCCAAGAGGTTTGACATTCGTCACAGCGATACAAAATTTTTATGACATCAGCCTCTCCCAGACCCAAATCCTGGATTCGCCACTGGACAAAGTATTTATTAGGCCGTAGAACGCTAGTCAAGCGTTGAAGTCAGGGGAACTTCAAGAGTCTTCACTCGTTTTTTGCTTTACAAAACAATAAATTTTTAATCCTCCGAGCGCCCAATTATTTTGATCTTTTAGCTGTCAGGTTAGAGAGCTTAGCTTTTAAAGTAAATGAATCGATCTTTTTTGTATTTAATTATATCTCTGAAATCTTAAGAATACATCCATGGTTGTTTAAGAAAATATACATGTAAATACGAACTATCTGCTTTTGAACTGAACATGAAAAACGGAAAAAGACGTTTGCGCCGCTAGGAGGGTTAATCTTTTTACAATAAGCTTTTCTAATTACTGACATAAACGTGCATATAATATATATAAATATATGTGTTTGTATTTGTTTAATTGTCTATTTAGTTAGTGGGCCTCAAAATATTTTTAACACAAGCGGGTCTGTACAACCAAAATGGCTGGGAACTGCTGCTGTAGACAATATTCTAGCTGTAAATTTTTAGTAGAAATTTCAATCGAAGATGAAGAAAGACAAATTAATCTAGAAATGATACTTTAATATTCCTGAGCGATTCAACAATAATGTTTTTAAACTGCTGCCGTTGAACTGTAAAAAAAAGGCACTTTTGTCAGGTTTACAATCCACAATTCGGAGATATTATATACATGATATATTTCGTCATTCATCGAGGAAAGCCATTTATCTCAATTTTTCAAACTTGGAAAAAATTTTCTTCATCTTTCAAACTTTGAAAAATTGAGATAAGTGCTGTTGCTTGTTAAGCGACGATTTGTTATAAAAAAAGTAAAGTTCAATTACTGTAAACATTAAACAAAATAGAATAGTTAACTAGATAGATTTCAAATGTCCTCAGAAATTAGTGTTTTTTTAATTTATCAAGATTATCTAGTACTTGCATCAATCCAATTATCATCTTTTGCCTTATGCATTCATTTCCGCATACAGTTTTTGTGGACCAACTTGGTAATTTTAACAAAAAATCTGGAATAAATTTGATAAATTAATCTGCCATTTCAGTAAAAGAAATCAAATTTACAATATAATACTGGTAGGAAAACTATTAACGTTGAAATTAATTCAAATGGCAAATAAAAGAGACTGATTTATTTCTAAAGATACTTTGCAGTAAACAAAGTGACTGTAGCTACTGTTCAGCAACGGATTCCGAGACTACCACTTTTGGATGATTTTACACAGAAAAGGGGTGTCAGGCAATGAGTCATATGAGCGCATTTCCGGAGTTCTTTGGTATATCACGCTCAGTAAAATGTAAACATCACCTTTTCATTCTTCACTTTCTCCATATTTTGATGAAAATAA
>BGPR01053542.1:0-10384 GCA_013235015.1 Araneus ventricosus | reverse complement strand
AGTAAAATGGCGTAAGTTTCAGTTTCACATCAAGAGTTTTAGTTTCAGTTTCGAGGTAAGCCGAAACGCCCTCTGGAAGAGCAAGTCCGGACTTTATGGAAAGTCAGAAAGTCACGTGGTAGAGGGTAGTTCAGTCTGTTTTGAACACTCCCCCTTTTGAGTTTCAGGACTTATTCAACTGAAACTCAACACTATGGTCTATATCTGGATGGTGGTCGAGCTTGTCGTCCAGCTCTGGTGGTGACTGTATTCGACTCAGGAACGTCTTGTGTTTCAGGATCTCTTGGAGTATCTGGAAATTCGTCCTCGTTGGTGATGAGGCTTTCTCCATCTAGTTCTAAAGGACACAGCTTGCGAATGGGTCTGATCACAATTCCTGATTTAGTCTTGATCTTTGCTCTTCTTACTATTCCATCTTTTCTGGTATAGATGGACAGGATTCTTCCCAAGGGCCAGTATATTCTTTTTAGGTTTTCATTCCATACTAAGACAATATCCCCTATTTTAGGTTTATAGACTTGTGTTCGAATTGTTGATGGTTGATGCAACTGACTCAAATATTCGTTGCGAAATCTGATGTGTAAATCAGACATCAGTCTCTTTCGATAAATGAGTCGTTTATTCAGTTCTCTTTTATCAGCTGATCTTATTTTATCTAAGTCTGCTGTAACACTGTTACGGATGTCCTTTAAAAATAGATCAGCTGTTAGTGGATATAAATCGTCTGGATCATCACTAACGTAGGTTAGAGGCCGTGAATTTAATTGGCTTTCACAATCACACAATCCATTTCTTGGTAGTTTAAAGAGGTGCGACCTAATACTTTTCTTAAGATTCTTTTTAAGAGACCTATCAACCTCTCCCAAAATCCATCCCACCACGGTGCTGCCGGAGGAATGAATTTTCAGGTAATAAGAGTAAATGACGTTTCTAATCTTCTTAGGTTGATAGTTTTCAGAGAGTTGTCCATTCCGATGAAGTTGGTTCCATTATCAGAGTAGATGATCGATGGATGTCCTCTACGAGCTATGAATCTTCTAAGTGCCAGAAGGAAATTGTCTGTTGATAGAGACATCAACAGTTCTAAATGCACAGCTCGATAAACCGCACAGGTGATAATAAGAATCCAGACCTTCTTGCTTTCTTTTATAATCAAAGGACCCGCTACGTCCACTCCAATAACTTCAAAAATCGAAGCATTTTTTACTCGATCTTCTGCTAGAGTTCCTTCTGGTATTTCTGGTTGTTTGACACTAAACCTTTGACAAATGATGCAGGTCTTGATTATCTTCTTTATTGTTCTTCTACTCTTAAGTATCCAATAGTTTTCTCTAAGAGCCACCATTAAGGATTGAACTCCTGGATGTCCAAGTTCTTGATGTTTATATAAAATGAGACTCTTTACAACATGATGATCAGATGGTAGAACAATCGGAACTTTAAAATTGCCATCTTCTTCTCTCATGGTGAGTTTCGTTTTTGCCCTTAAAATTCCATCAGCGTCTGTAAAAGTTTCCAAAGGTTTCAGACGTTGAGTATTCTCGTTATGGAATGAGTCTTCTTGTATTTTTTTCAAAATTTTAAGCTCAGCTCTTTTAATTTCTGCTTTAGACAATTCTCCGGATTTCTTGTTAAATCCTTTAGAGTTTTCATAAAATCTATACATCCAACCTGTAATTCTAAGTATTTTCTTGTAGGAAGATATATTGTTATAAAACTCATCATTCTTCTTATTCAAAGATGATACTACAGTTTTCTTCTTTTCAGCGTATATAATATTTTCATCAGGCGACAGTTCAAAATCTGGCCATTTATCTCTGGAATCTCTAAGCCAGGGAGGTTCTTCGTACCATTGTTTCTTCAGTAAGGTTTTTACAGAGCATCCTCTTGATGGTAGATCAGCTGGATTCTGTGCCCAGGAACAAACTTCCATTCATAGGCTTCCGAGAGTCTTCTTATTTCGTTAACTCGATTGGACACAAAAGTCATCCAAGGGCCTTCTTTCTTAATCCAATGCAAAGCGTCCATGGAGTCACTCCAGAAAAATGATTCAATATCAACCAGATTCAGATCTTTCTTCACAGAATTGGCCAGTCTAGCACCAATATTGCACGCGAGTAATTCCATCCTTGGTACGGATATTCCCTTTAAAGGTGCAATTCTAGATCTGGATTGAATTAATTGGCAAGTTACCTTCCCTTCTTTTTCTGCCCTTAAAAATATACAAGTTGCATAGGCCAACTTAGACGCATCACAGAAAGTGTGAAGAGTTAAGCTGGACTCATTAAGATCTAACTTAGAAAGTCTACGAGGTATTTTTAGAAATTTCAGTTCATGTAATTTATCTTTCCATTTTTTGAATTTGTTAATTACATCTTCAGGTAATTTTGAATCCCACGAGATTCCCAATTTCCAACATTCCTGAAGGAGCAATTTAGGAATTAATGTTATAGGGCAAGTGAACCCTATGGGATCGAATAGCTGGTGTGCTACAGACAGAATTTTCCTTTTGGTAATTGGTTCACCTTCGTTTTCCGTTCGGATCAGCTAGCATGACAAAGTGTCTTCTTCCCTATCCCACGTTAGACCTAAAACTGATACCTCTTTTTCTTCTACGGCACCTGAACTATCTTGGACAGTTTCCTCTATCTCAGGAAGAAAATTATTTTTCCATCCACGTAAATCAAACTTAGCCGTCTTCAGAATTCTTTGAGTCTCTGTTTTAAAATGTTCTAACTCAGAAACAGAGTCCACACTTGCAACGCAGTTATCAACATATAATGAGTCTTTCAGTTTCACTGCAAGACTCCTCAAAGGCTCTTCTACCTGATCTAGTACATGATTCAAAACTGCTGCAAGTAGAAAGGAGCTGCATGATATGCCAAATACGACCCTACAGTGTCTATGACTATGTTTTGGGGATCTCCGTCCTTCCACCACATGAACTGTATAACATCCCTATCAGATTCATTTAGGGCTATTTGAAGAAAGGCCTGTTTTATGTCCGAAATAACTCCGATTTTCCCCCATCTAAATCTATTTAGAATAGCTGGGATCATTTCAATAAGGTTGGGACCTTTCTCGATACATTCATTTATTGATACGGAGTTTCTAGTTTTAGCGGATCCATCAAATACAGGACGCACTTTAGTGGTAGAGTTGTCTTTAAAAACTGCTCTGTGAGGCAGATAATGTATCCCCAGACCTTCAGGATTAATCTTAACTGGATTAATTTGCTCAATGATGCCTTCATTCTCCCACTGATTGAAAACCTCTTGATATTCATTTAATCGATTCTTTGATTTCAGGGATTTAACTGTGTGTTTAAGCCTTTTTTGGGCAAATTCTTTATTATCACGCAAAGGAGGATGTCCATCTAACCAGGGTAAATTTACCTTATATCTACCAGTATTATCTCTACTAACCGTTTCTCTGAAATGTTCTAAAGCAAGTTCCTGGGTTTCTGTTTTAGTACGTTTTGCACTATCTTCTTTAATACCCAAGGAATCTAAATTCCAGAGATCAGAAATCTTAGCATTATTTACATGCAATGACAATACTAGCAGTGAACTACTTTTGTTTGTGTTTATAATATCAGATTTACCCATTACAGTCCATCCCAAGTGTGTTTGCACAGCAACCAAACTTCCCGAAAGATGTTTTATATTTCCCGTTAACAATTTACCAGCGTAATCAGCTCCAATGAGCAAATGAATTTCACCAGGATTCTTTTCATATAGACAAGATCTTTCATTTATCGCCACATCACTTATCAGAATACCCATATCTTTTAACTGGTTCAAACAATGAGCATCATTCATTTTAGGTAAGGAAGCACATATTTTCTTTTCATCTAAAGCATCCAACTCAAAGTTATAGCTTCCATCAACATTCGACAGATTAATGCGATATCTTTGATGCGCTTCTGTATGCTCAATTCCGCCGAATAAACCATGATTCACGCATTCTTCTCCTAACCCCTTTAATTTCATCTTTCTAGCCGTAAATTTGGAAATATACGATCGTTGGCTACCCATATCTATAATTACCCTTATAAAATGCTTCAAATGATTTTCTTTAATGTAAGCAATCAAAGTCTGAAGATAAACTTCCCTCGAACAACTGTTATTTGCAAGTGTTGTGTTTTCAGCGACTTCTTTCGATTCCGGCTTCTCATTATCTGAACGTTTATTTTCACCGTAACACATAATATCTAAATGTCTCTTCCCGCATTTGGTACATTTTAATCTTGCTCTGCATAAAGAGTGTAGGAATTTGATATGTGCATGGTGTGTAGCTGGCTCCAATTATATCGATTCCTTATTGCAAAAATAAATTTATTTTCCAACATTTAAATACAACAACATTTTCACCCTATGAACCGCGCCTGATCTCGTGTCGACGATTCGAATCATAATAGAAGAAGTTGAAGTAATCGAACGAATCAGTTTCGATTACGATTAAGATTAGTTTCAGATTACGTCGCACTAGATCAGGATCGGCCCATAGGTTACAAGTATTTGTATTCACTACAAAGTATCCCCCCAGTGACGAAGGAAACGAAACTCACTGGGTAGTGGATGCAATCATAACGTAAGTAAGTAATACAAGTAAGAACAATTTGAACAATAAGAATTTTTTTTAGTTACATAAAAAATTAATTATAACATAAAAAATTTGCAAACATTTTCCTTAAATTTACTCGCACAGTCTTTTAGGAAAATGAACATGTCTCCCATATCTAGTTATTCTCACATTAGAAAGGTTTTCATTACTTCCCTGCGATTTTCTGTTTGAGAATTGATTTTGAATCACTTTTGGTGTTGCTCTGGGAGAAATTGTCTCTGAAAATTCGTAAGCAGGTTTGCATCTGTCTATAGTGACAGTTACATTACGGCCATTTAAATCAATGACAAGATTTTTATCTGTTCGACTTTTGACTATGTGAGGTCCAGAATATGGCGGAGTTAAAGGATGTCGAACTTTATCAATTCTTAGAAATACATGTGAACAAGATTTCAAAGATGGATTTACAAAAAATTTATCATTACCGTGATAAGTGGGATTAGTTGGATTAAGTTTCCTCATCATTAAAATGAGGTTGGATACATAAGTGGGTGTTGCAGTTGCATTTACAATAGAATCGTCTCTTAAAAGATCAGACGGTAAACGCAATGTAGTTCCGTATACAAGTTGAGAACTAGTAGCATTTAGATCCCTTTTGATGGCAGTTCGCAATCCTAACAAAACCACAGGTAATGTCTCTGTCCATTTTAAATTTTCGTGAGCCATGAGAGAACTCTTAAGGTGTCGATGTAATCTCTCAATCATACCATTTGATTGAGGATGGTAAGACGCAGAATGTATCCTATGACTACCTATCATGTTTGCGAGTTCACGAAAAAGTGTGGATTCAAAATATCTACCTTGGTCGGTAGTGATTGTTAATGGAGTTCCAAATCTGGATATCCATCCATGTACAAGCGCATGTGCAGTTGTCTCAGCTGTCATGTCAACAGTAGGTATTACCTCGGACCATCTAGTAAATCTATCTATAATTGTAAGACAATATTTCTTACCTTCAGAAATAGGAAGCGGTCCTATGTAATCGAGGTGAATGTGAGAAAAACGAGCATCTGGTTCAGAGAATGTGCTTAGTGGAGCTTTGGTATGCTGAAATACCTTTGCACGCTGGCATTTAGTACAAGCACGAATTCTATCTCTAATATCAGATTTCATTTTTGGCCAAATGAATCGTTTGGATATTAAATTTGAGGTAGCTGATGTGCCAGGATGAGATAGGAAATGCACATTTTTAAATACAATTTGCCTATATGCTTTAGGAATAAAAGGTCTTGGTTGATTAGTTGACATATCACAAATTAGATGAATATCCTCCAAGGGAAAATAATGTTTTTCTAACTTTAAAGATGAGTTAGATTTAAGTAGTTGCTCTAATTCAGAGTCATTTAGTTGCTCTTGAGCAATTTTTTTATAATCCAAGTTTGGAGGAGTTGTGATAGCATCGATTTCGATTCGCGAAAGCGTGTCTGCAATTATATTGTCTTTACCATTAACATGACGGATGTCAGTTGAAAATTGGGAAATATAATCTAAATGTCTAAGCTGTCGAGGGCTACATTTTTCTGGTTTTTGTTTAAATGCAAAAATAAGGGGTTTCTGATCAGTATAAATAGAGAAATTCCTACCCTCAAGCATATGACGGAATTTTTTTATAGATGCATAAATTGCATACAATTCGCGATCGTAGGTGGACCAGTTTCTTTGACTTTTACTTAGCTTCATCGACAAAAATGCAATTGGTTCCTATTTATCGCCGGACAATTGCATCAATGAACTTCCTATAGCAAGGTCTGATGCATCCGTCCAAAGACTTAATTGCGCACCAGGAATAGGGTATTTAAGCAAAGTAGCATCAACAAGTGCTTGTTTGGCTAAAGTAAATGCTTTTTCAGTTTCTTCAGTCCATTGTAGAGTATTCTCTGTCTTTTTAGAAGGGTGAGGAGATTTCCTTTTATTTTGATGACCTTCTAAGAATTTATTCAGTGGGGCTAAAATGTGAGCAGCTCGAGGAATGAATCGTCTATAAAAATTGTACATGCCCAAAAATCTGCGTAGTTGAGTTAAATTCTTAGGCATGGGAAATTTTTGAATAGCTTCAACACGGTCTGGCAATGGTTGTAAACCATTTTCTGATATTTGATATCCCAAAAATTCCAAACTAGATTCTCCAAATTTACATTTTGAATGATTAATTGTTAAACCGTAATAACACAATCTCTCAAATAAAGCTCTTAAATGAAGCATGTGCTCCTGAGGACTTTTACTTGCAATTAAGATATCATCAATAAAAGAATAGACACCGTCTAAATCCCTAGTTACTTCATCCACAAACCTTTGAAATGTAGCAGAAGCATTACATAACCCAAATTGCATACGCGTACTCTCAAACAGTCCGAAGGGAGTAATTATTGCAGTTTTGGGTATATCCTCTGGGGCTATGGGAATCTGGTGAAATGCTTTAACAAGATCAATATGTGAAAATATTTTACTACCATGCAATTCACTCGTAAAGTCTACAATGCATGGAATAGGATATCTATCCTTAACTGTTTGTGCATTTAACGCACGGTAATCACCTACCGGACGCCAATCTAATGATCCCTTTTTTGGAACCATGTGTAATGGTGATGCGTAATTACTACTTGACGGACGGACGTGTCCCAAGTCAAGCATTTGCTGAAATTCCATTTTTGCAATTTTCAGGCTATCAGGCGCTAGACGTCGCGCTTTAGCAAAAACAGGGGCACCTTTGGTTTGTATATGATGCATTACATTATGTTTGACTGTTTGGTCTAAACAAGGAGATTTTGTTAAGTTAGGAAATTCACTTAATAATTTAGTATACTGATTATTACCACAAATAGTTTTTATAGATACAACATCAGCACTTTTATAAATAGCATGACATTTTAAATGAGTATTATTATCATATAAACAGCGCTTTCTAAGATCAGCATTTAAATTAAAATGATATAAAAAATCTGCACCAATAATTGCTTTTGAAACATTACAAATATAAAAAGGAAATACAAATTTTCTTCTTAATCCTAAATTCAAAGATAATAATTTTTTTTTCCATAAACAAAAATTGGAGAGCCATTAGCGGCTTGAAAAGTCTGGATAGGTGCCAAGTTTCTTTCATTTTTATTGGCTGGAAAAATAGAACAGTCACTTCCGGTATCAATAAGAAACTGTTGGTTTAAATTTTTATCTAAAATAAATACGCGACATTGATTTGATGACTCAGAGGGCAAAAAGTTCGTCGCCGCTACTCCTGCCCCTCCACGTTTCCCGAAAAGGAACATGGCTGAATACATTTGCGAGCGTTCTTATTGAAAGTTTTATGATACCAACAAACATCATTCGATTGAGAAGGGCTGCGCTGTCGAAAGCGAAAGTCAGCTCGTTTACGAGAATTATTTCTCGGTCTGCGATCGGCACTTCTTGATCGACGTAAAGAAGCAACTTCTTTGCGAAGTGCTTTTATTTCTTCCAGAAGTTCTGACTGAGAGGCATTATTTACTTTTTCACAGGAATTAGAGATCGAAATTTTGCTTACCTCGGGTGGTGTAACTTCCATGATTCTATCTGCAATTTCCGCAGCTTTAGCGGCATTTAGAGGGCTAATTGCTAGAAGGATTGATTGTACGTTTTTCGGCAGTTGTTGTAGAAATAATTCCAGTAGAAGAGTATCCGAAATTTGATGATTCTCGGCACGCCTTTGCATAACTCGGAGTAAATCAGTCGGCTTTCGGTCACTTAACTGCTCGCCGGCAAGAAGACATCTTATTTCTTGGGATTTCGATTCACCGCACCTTTTAATAAGTTCCTCTTTCAGTTGCTTGTAAGGATCGTCTTTGTCAGGATAAGTGATTACATCTCGAACTATAGCTGCTGCTTCTGGAGAGAGGTGAGCTACACAGTAGTTGTACTTGGTTGCACTGGCTGTTATCGGTTTCGGAATTGCAAGCTGAAATGTTGCCTCGGCCATTATAAACCAAAGTTGAGGGTCTCCGAAATTAAATGGAGGCATCTTGACGGCAGAATTTTCTTCCATGATGAAGAATTAAAACGGAAACAGCTTAGAACAGCAATAGCAGGCGTTGGAAGTTTGCTTATTGGCGCGCGTTGCGTGATTTCTTTACTAGGGTCACCATGTAAGAATTTGATATGTGCATGGTGTGTAGCTGGCTCCAATTATATCGATTCCTTATTACAAAAATAAATTTATTTTCCAACATTTAAATACAACAACATTTTCACCCTATGAACCGCGCCTGACCTCGTGTCGACGATTCGAATCATAATAGAAGAAGTTGAAGTAATCGAACGAATCAGTTTCGATTACGATTAAGATTAGTTTCAGATTACGTCGCACTAGATCAGGATCGGCCCATAGGTTACAAGTATTTGTATTCACTACAAGAGCTTACATGTCCAGGCTTAATACAGCGAAAACAAGAACCCTTTTTAATTAGTATGGACTTTCGCTTTTCTATGGGTAAGCTTCTCCCATAAGCACAATTGATGCTTGAATGAGATGCTTCATCACAGAATAGACATAACTTAGATTTTGATGTGTTATCATAAACAAATAGTTCATTCGCGGTATGATTTCTCGTTCTTTCGTTCTGAATTTTGACTTTGGCTCTCTGCCAATTCGAATGATTGACGCTTTGAATCAAAAGCGGTTTCTCTTTTGCAAGACATAACTCAGTTTTTTCTTTCGCGATTAATTGCCGGTTTAGAAAATCAATCAAGTCACTGAGTGAATATTTATCCCCGAATTCCTTATTAAATTCAAATACTAAATCGCTTGTTAGAGACTTTAAAATCACAGGAGACAATAAAGTACTAAAAGTATCTGATTTAATTCCTAATGATTCTAAACTTCTAATATGAATTCGTATTTTATCAAACAGCTGCCGAAAACTTTTTATGTCATTAGAACGCTTAAGAGGGGGAATTTCTAATAACTGACTCATGTGTGTATTTACCAAAGTTTCTTTTCTGCCGAATCTCTGTTCTAGCAGTGTAACAGCTTTTGCATAATTTTCACTCGAAATGGAAAACCCTTCTATTGTTTCCAAAGTTGTTCCAGACAAATGAGCTTTTAGATAATTAAATTTACTCACGTCATCTAAAAACTTATTATTGTGTATTGATGTTTCGTAAGAGTTCCAAAATGTTAACCATTCATTTATAATTCCGGAAAATTTAGGTATTGTAATCTTCGGTAATTTAACATTAAGTGTTTGATGATTCATATCAGATTCATGAGTAGAATAGGTGGGGGGATTGGGAGGTTCGCGAATATTCTTACTTTGATTCAAATTTCTTATATATTTAATTGCTTTGAATCTGCATGTTACTATTTTTTCTCGATATTCTTCTGCAGACTCTAATTCCTTATCTATGTCTTTGAGAGACAATATCTTTTCTAGATTCGAATCTGTTAATTTAAGAGATTCGAACTTATCATTGAGTGTTTCTATGTAAAGTTCGATAACATTTTCTTCTGTTACATCTGTTTTCTTAAGTTCTGCTTCAATTTTATTAATAAGTTTAGTAACTGAGCTTGTTAATGTTGTTCGTTTTCTTTTAAGTAATTCAATCTGTTCAGCGTTCTCCGTCATTTTTTATATTGCAGTTATCAATGATTAATATTCTCAAATTCAATATGATATTCAAATGAGAAAAATATATCATATATCTGTATACGCACAAGCTCTCTCATCCCGGTAGGGATGCCATGTCAAGAAATTATTCTTATTTCTATTCAGAATTGGTAAGAATTTAT
>BGPR01053541.1:0-10384 GCA_013235015.1 Araneus ventricosus | reverse complement strand
ATAAATTCTTACCAATTCTGAATAGAAATAAGAATAATTTCTTGACATGGCATCCCTGCCGGGATGAGAGAGCTTGTGCGTATACAGATATATGATATATTTTTCTCATTTGAATATCATATTGAATTTGAGAATATTAATCATTGATAACTGCAATATAAAAAATGACGGAGAACGCTGAACAGATTGAATTACTTAAAAGAAAACGAACAACATTAACAAGCTCAGTTACTAAACTTATTAATAAAATTGAAGCAGAACTTAAGAAAACAGATGTAACAGAAGAAAATGTTATCGAACTTTACATAGAAACACTCAATGATAAGTTCGAATCTCTTAAATTAACAGATTCGAATCTAGAAAAGATATTGTCTCTCAAAGACATAGATAAGGAATTAGAGTCTGCAGAAGAATATCGAGAAAAAATAGTAACATGCAGATTCAAAGCAATTAAATATATAAGAAATTTGAATCAAAGTAAGAATATTCGCGAACCTCCCAATCCCCCCACCCATTCTACTCATGAATCTGATATGAATCATCAAACACTTAATGTTAAATTACCGAAGATTACAATACCTAAATTTTCCGGAATTATAAATGAATGGTTAACATTTTGGAACTCTTACGAAACATCAATACACAATAATAAGTTTTTAGATGACGTGAGTAAATTTAATTATCTAAAAGCTCATTTGTCTGGAACAACTTTGGAAACAATAGAAGGGTTTTCCATTTCGAGTGAAAATTATGCAAAAGCTGTTACACTGCTAGAACAGAGATTCGGCAGAAAAGAAACTTTGGTAAATACACACATGAGTCAGTTATTAGAAATTCCCCCTCTTAAGCGTTCTAATGACATAAAAAGTTTTCGGCAGCTGTTTGATAAAATACGAATTCATATTAGAAGTTTAGAATCATTAGGAATTAAATCAGATACTTTTAGTACTTTATTGTCTCCTGTGATTTTAAAGTCTCTAACAAGCGATTTAGTATTTGAATTTAATAAGGAATTCGGGGATAAATATTCACTCAGTGACTTGATTGATTTTCTAAACCGGCAATTAATCGCGAAAGAAAAAACTGAGTTATGTCTTGCAAAAGAGAAACCGCTTTTGATTCAAAGCGTCAATCATTCGAATTGGCAGAGAGCCAAAGTCAAAATTCAGAACGAAAGAACGAGAAATCATACCGCGAATGAACTATTTGTTTATGATAACACATCAAAATCTAAGTTATGTCTATTCTGTGATGAAGCATCTCATTCAAGCATCAATTGTGCTTATGGGAGAAGCTTACCCATAGAAAAGCGAAAGTCCATACTAATTAAAAAGGGTTCTTGTTTTCGCTGTATTAAGCCTGGACATGTAAGCTCTTGTAGTGAATACAAATACTTGTAACCTATGGGCCGATCCTGATCTAGTGCGACGTAATCTGAAACTAATCTTAATCGTAATCGAAACTGATTCGTTCGATTACTTCAACTTCTTCTATTATGATTCGAATCGTCGACACGAGGTCAGGCGCGGTTCATAGGGTGAAAATGTTGTTGTATTTAAATGTTGGAAAATAAATTTATTTTTGTAATAAGGAATCGATATAATTGGAGCCAGCTACACACCATGCACATATCAAATTCTTACATGGTGACCCTAGTAAAGAAATCACGCAACGCGCGCCAATAAGCAAACTTCCAACGCCTGCTATTGCTGTTCTAAGCTGTTTCCGTTTTAATTCTTCATCATGGAAGAAAATTCTGCCGTCAAGATGCCTCCATTTAATTTCGGAGACCCTCAACTTTGGTTTATAATGGCCGAGGCAACATTTCAGCTTGCAATTCCGAAACCGATAACAGCCAGTGCAACCAAGTACAACTACTGTGTAGCTCACCTCTCTCCAGAAGCAGCAGCTATAGTTCGAGATGTAATCACTTATCCTGACAAAGACGATCCTTACAAGCAACTGAAAGAGGAACTTATTAAAAGGTGCGGTGAATCGAAATCCCAAGAAATAAGATGTCTTCTTGCCGGCGAGCAGTTAAGTGACCGAAAGCCGACTGATTTACT
Organism: Araneus ventricosus; assembly: GCA_013235015.1. Lineage (NCBI taxonomy): Eukaryota > Metazoa > Arthropoda > Arachnida > Araneae > Araneidae > Araneus > Araneus ventricosus. The sequence continues at coordinate 8,318 of BGPR01053541.1, read as the reverse complement.
CCGAGTTATGCAAAGGCGTGCCGAGAATCATCAAATTTCGGATACTCTTCTACTGGAATTATTTCTACAACAACTGCCGAAAAACGTACAATCAATCCTTCTAGCAATTAGCCCTCTAAATGCCGCTAAAGCTGCGGAAATTGCAGATAGAATCATGGAAGTTACACCACCCGAGGTAAGCAAAATTTCGATCTCTAATTCCTGTGAAAAAGTAAATAATGCCTCTCAGTCAGAACTTCTGGAAGAAATAAAAGCACTTCGCAAAGAAGTTGCTTCTTTACGTCGATCAAGAAGTGCCGATCGCAGACCGAGAAATAATTCTCGTAAACGAGCTGACTTTCGCTTTCGACAGCGCAGCCCTTCTCAATCGAATGATGTTTGTTGGTATCATAAAACTTTCAATAAGAACGCTCGCAAATGTATTCAGCCATGTTCCTTTTCGGGAAACGTGGAGGGGCAGGAGTAGCGGCGACGAACTTTTTGCCCTCTGAGTCATCAAATCAATGTCGCTTATTTATTTTAGATAAAAATTTAAACCAACAGTTTCTTATTGATACCGGAAGTGACTGTTCTATTTTTCCAGCCAATAAAAATGAAAGAAACTTGGCACCTATCCAGACTTTTCAAGCCGCTAATGGCTCTCCAATTTTTGTTTATGGAAAAAAAAATTATTATCTTTGAATTTAGGATTAAGAAGAAAATTTGTATTTCCTTTTTATATTTGTAATGTTTCAAAAGCAATTATTGGTGCAGATTTTTTATATCATTTTAATTTAAATGCTGATCTTAGAAAGCGCTGTTTATATGATAATAATACTCATTTAAAATGTCATGCTATTTATAAAAGTGCTGATGTTGTATCTATAAAAACTATTTGTGGTAATAATCAGTATACTAAATTATTAAGTGAATTTCCTAACTTAACAAAATCTCCTTGTTTAGACCAAACAGTCAAACATAATGTAATGCATCATATACAAACCAAAGGTGCCCCTGTTTTTGCTAAAGCGCGACGTCTAGCGCCTGATAGACTGAAAATTGCAAAAATGGAATTTCAGCAAATGCTTGACTTGGGACACGTCCGTCCGTCAAGTAGTAATTACGCATCACCATTACACATGGTTCCAAAAAAGGGATCATTAGATTGGCGTCCGGTAGGTGATTACCGTGCGTTAAATGCACAAACAGTTAAGGATAGATATCCTATTCCATGCATTGTAGACTTTACGAGTGAATTGCATGGTAGTAAAATATTTTCACATATTGATCTTGTTAAAGCATTTCACCAGATTCCCATAGCCCCAGAGGATATACCCAAAACTGCAATAATTACTCCCTTCGGACTGTTTGAGAGTACGCGTATGCAATTTGGGTTATGTAATGCTTCTGCTACATTTCAAAGGTTTGTGGATGAAGTAACTAGGGATTTAGACGGTGTCTATTCTTTTATTGATGATATCTTAATTGCAAGTAAAAGTCCTCAGGAGCACATCCTTCATTTAAGAGCTTTATTTGAGAGATTGTGTTATTACGGTTTAACAATTAATCATTCAAAATGTAAATTTGGAGAATATAGTTTGGAATTTTTGGGATATCAAATATCAGAAAATGGTTTACAACCATTGCCAGACCGTGTTGAAGCTATTCAAAAATTTCCCATGCCTAAGAATTTAACTCAACTACGCAGATTTTTGGGCATGTACAATTTTTATAGACGATTCATTCCTCGAGCTGCTCACATTTTAGCCCCACTGAATAAATTCTTAGAAGGTCATCAAAATAAAAGGAAATCTCCTCACCCTTCTAAAAAGACAGAGAATACTCTACAATGGACTGAAGAAACTGAAAAAGCATTTACTTTAGCCAAACAAGCACTTGTTGATGCTACTTTGCTTAAATACCCTATTCCTGGTGCGCAATTAAGTCTTTGGACGGATGCATCAGACCTTGCTATAGGAAGTTCATTGATGCAATTGTCCGGCGATAAATAGGAACCAATTGCATTTTTGTCGATGAAGCTAAGTAAAAGTCAAAGAAACTGGTCCACCTACGATCGCGAATTGTATGCAATTTATGCATCTATAAAAAAATTCCGTCATATGCTTGAGGGTAGGAATTTCTCTATTTATACTGATCAGAAACCCCTTATTTTTGCATTTAAACAAAAACCAGAAAAATGTAGCCCTCGACAGCTTAGACATTTAGATTATATTTCCCAATTTTCAACTGACATCCGTCATGTTAATGGTAAAGACAATATAATTGCAGACACGCTTTCGCGAATCGAAATCGATGCTATCACAACTCCTCCAAACTTGGATTATAAAAAAATTGCTCAAGAGCAACTAAATGACTCTGAATTAGAGCAACTACTTAAATCTAACTCATCTTTAAAGTTAGAAAAACATTATTTTCCCTTGGAGGATATTCATCTAATTTGTGATATGTCAACTAATCAACCAAGACCTTTTATTCCTAAAGCATATAGGCAAATTGTATTTAAAAATGTGCATTTCCTATCTCATCCTGGCACATCAGCTACCTCAAATTTAATATCCAAACGATTCATTTGGCCAAAAATGAAATCTGATATTAGAGATAGAATTCGTGCTTGTACTAAATGCCAGCGGGCAAAGGTATTTCAGCATACCAAAGCTCCACTAAGCACATTCTCTGAACCAGATGCTCGTTTTTCTCACATTCACCTCGATTACATAGGACCGCTTCCTATTTCTGAAGGTAAGAAATATTGTCTTACAATTATAGATAGATTTACTAGATGGTCCGAGGTAATACCTACTGTTGACATGACAGCTGAGACAACTGCACATGCGCTTGTACATGGATGGATATCCAGATTTGGAACTCCATTAACAATCACTACCGACCAAGGTAGATATTTTGAATCCACACTTTTTCGTGAACTCGCAAACATGATAGGTAGTCATAGGATACATTCTGCGTCTTACCATCCTCAATCAAATGGTATGATTGAGAGATTACATCGACACCTTAAGAGTTCTCTCATGGCTCACGAAAATTTAAAATGGACAGAGACATTACCTGTGGTTTTGTTAGGATTGCGAACTGCCATCAAAAGGGATCTAAATGCTACTAGTTCTCAACTTGTATACGGAACTACATTGCGTTTACCGTCTGATATTTTAAGAGACGATTCTATTGTAAATGCAACTGCAACACCCACTTATGTATCCAACCTCATTTTAATGATGAGGAAACTTAATCCAACTAATCCCACTTATCACGGTAATGATAAATTTTTTGTAAATCCATCTTTGAAATCTTGTTCACATGTATTTCTAAGAATTGATAAAGTTCGACATCCTTTAACTCCGCCATATTCTGGACCTCACATAGTCAAAAGTCGAACAGATAAAAATCTTGTCATTGATTTAAATGGCCGTAATGTAACTGTCACTATAGACAGATGCAAACCTGCTTACGAATTTTCAGAGACAATTTCTCCCAGAGCAACACCAAAAGTGATTCAAAATCAATTCTCAAACAGAAAATCGCAGGGAAGTAATGAAAACCTTTCTAATGTGAGAATAACTAGATATGGGAGACATGTTCATTTTCCTAAAAGACTGTGCGAGTAAATTTAAGGAAAATGTTTGCAAATTTTTTATGTTATAATTAATTTTTTATGTAACTAAAAAAAATTCTTATTGTTCAAATTGTTCTTACTTGTATTACTTACTTACGTTATGATTGCATCCACTACCCAGTGAGTTTCGTTTCCTTCGTCACTGGGGGGATACTTTGTAGTGAATACAAATACTTGTAACCTATGGGCCGATCCTGATCTAGTGCGACGTAATCTGAAACTAATCTTAATCGTAATCGAAACTGATTCGTTCGATTACTTCAACTTCTTCTATTATGATTCGAATCGTCGACACGAGATCAGGCGCGGTTCATAGGGTGAAAATGTTGTTGTATTTAAATGTTGGAAAATAAATTTATTTTTGCAATAAGGAATCGATATAATTGGAGCCAGCTACACACCATGCACATATCAAATTCCTACACTCTTTATGCAGAGCAAGATTAAAATGTACCAAATGCGGGAAGAGACATTTAGATATTATGTGTTACGGTGAAAATAAACGTTCAGATAATGAGAAGCCGGAATCGAAAGAAGTCGCTGAAAACACAACACTTGCAAATAACAGTTGTTCGAGGGAAGTTTATCTTCAGACTTTGATTGCTTACATTAAAGAAAATCATTTGAAGCATTTTATAAGGGTAATTATAGATATGGGTAGCCAACGATCGTATATTTCCAAATTTACGGCTAGAAAGATGAAATTAAAGGGGTTAGGAGAAGAATGCGTGAATCATGGTTTATTCGGCGGAATTGAGCATACAGAAGCGCATCAAAGATATCGCATTAATCTGTCGAATGTTGATGGAAGCTATAACTTTGAGTTGGATGCTTTAGATGAAAAGAAAATATGTGCTTCCTTACCTAAAATGAATGATGCTCATTGTTTGAACCAGTTAAAAGATATGGGTATTCTGATAAGTGATGTGGCGATAAATGAAAGATCTTGTCTATATGAAAAGAATCCTGGTGAAATTCATTTGCTCATTGGAGCTGATTACGCTGGTAAATTGTTAACGGGAAATATAAAACATCTTTCGGGAAGTTTGGTTGCTGTGCAAACACACTTGGGATGGACTGTAATGGGTAAATCTGATATTATAAACACAAACAAATGTAGTTCACTGCTAGTATTGTCATTGCATGTAAATAATGCTAAGATTTCTGATCTCTGGAATTTAGATTCCTTGGGTATTAAAGAAGATAGTGCAAAACGTACTAAAACAGAAACCCAGGAACTTGCTTTAGAACATTTCAGAGAAACGGTTAGTAGAGATAATACTGGTAGATATAAGGTAAATTTACCCTGGTTAGATGGACATCCTCCTTTGCGTGATAATAAAGAATTAGCCCAAAAAAGGCTTAAACACACAGTTAAATCCCTGAAATCAAAGAATCGATTAAATGAATATCAAGAGGTTTTCAATCAGTGGGAGAATGAAGGCATCATTGAGCAAATTAATCCAGTTAAGATTAATCCTGAAGGTCTGGGGATACATTATCTGCCTCACAGAGCAGTTTTTAAAGACAACTCTACCACTAAAGTGCGTCCTGTATTTGATGGATCCGCTAAAACTAGAAACTCCGTATCAATAAATGAATGTATCGAGAAAGGTCCCAACCTTATTGAAATGATCCCAACTATTCTAGATAGATTTAGATGGGGGAAAATCGGAGTTATTTCGGACATAAAACAGGCCTTTCTTCAAATAGCCCTAAATGAATCTGATAGGGATGTTATACGGTTCATGTGGTGGAAGGACGGAGATCCCCAAAACATAGTCATAGACACTGTAGGGTCGTATTTGGCATATCATGCAGCTCCTTTCTATTTGCAGCAGTTTTGAATCATGTACTAGATCAGGTAGAAGAGCCTTTGAGGAGTCTTGCAGTGAAACTGAAAGACTCATTATATGTTGATAACTGCGTTGCAAGTGTGAACTCTGTTTCTGAGTTAGAACATTTTAAAACAGAGACTCAAAGAATTCTGAAGACGGCTAAGTTTGATTTACGTGGATGGAAAAATAATTTTCTTCCTGAGATAGAGGAAACTGTCCAAGATAGTTCAGGTGCCGTAGAAGAAAAAGAGGTATCAGTTTTAGGTCTAACGTGGGATAGGGAAGAAGACACTTTGTCATGCTAGCTGATCCGAACGGAAAACGAAGGTGAACCAATTACCAAAAGGAAAATTCTGTCTGTAGCACACCAGCTATTCGATCCCATAGGGTTCACTTGCCCTATAACATTAATTCCTAAATTGCTCCTTCAGGAATGTTGGAAATTGGGAATCTCGTGGGATTCAAAATTACCTGAAGATGTAATTAACAAATTCAAAAAATGGAAAGATAAATTACATGAACTGAAATTTCTAAAAATACCTCGTAGACTTTCTAAGTTAGATCTTAATGAGTCCAGCTTAACTCTTCACACTTTCTGTGATGCGTCTAAGTTGGCCTATGCAACTTGTATATTTTTAAGGGCAGAAAAAGAAGGGAAGGTAACTTGCCAATTAATTCAATCCAGATCTAGAATTGCACCTTTAAAGGGAATATCCGTACCAAGGATGGAATTACTCGCGTGCAATATTGGTGCTAGACTGGCCAATTCTGTGAAGAAAGATCTGAATCTGGTTGATATTGAATCATTTTTCTGGAGTGACTCCATGGACGCTTTGCATTGGATTAAGAAAGAAGGCCCTTGGATGACTTTTGTGTCCAATCGAGTTAACGAAATAAGAAGACTCTCGGAAGCCTATGAATGGAAGTTTGTTCCTGGGCACAGAATCCAGCTGATCTACCATCAAGAGGATGCTCTGTAAAAACCTTACTGAAGAAACAATGGTACGAAGAACCTCCCTGGCTTAGAGATTCCAGAGATAAATGGCCAGATTTTGAACTGTCGCCTGATGAAAATATTATATACGCTGAAAAGAAGAAAACTGTAGTATCATCTTTGAATAAGAAGAATGATGAGTTTTATAACAATATATCTTCCTACAAGAAAATACTTAGAATTACAGGTTGGATGTATAGATTTTATGAAAACTCTAAAGGATTTAACAAGAAATCCGGAGAATTGTCTAAAGCAGAAATTAAAAGAGCTGAGCTTAAAATTTTGAAAAAAATACAAGAATACTCATTCCATAACGAGAATACTCAACGTCTGAAACCTTTGGAAACTTTTACAGACGCTGATGGAATTTTAAGGGCAAAAACGAAACTCACCATGAGAGAAGAAGATGGCAATTTTAAAGTTCCGATTGTTCTACCATCTGATCATCATGTTGTAAAGAGTCTCATTTTATATAAACATCAAGAACTTGGACATCCAGGAGTTCAATCCTTAATGGTGGCTCTTAGAGAAAACTATTGGATACTTAAGAGTAGAAGAACAATAAAGAAGATAATCAAGACCTGCATCATTTGTCAAAGGTTTAGTGTCAAACAACCAGAAATACCAGAAGGAACTCTAGCAGAAGATCGAGTAAAAAATGCTTCGATTTTTGAAGTTATTGGAGTGGACGTAGCGGGTCCTTTGATTATAAAAGAAAGCAAGAAGGTCTGGATTCTTATTATCACCTGTGCGGTTTATCGAGCTGTGCATTTAGAACTGTTGATGTCTCTATCAACAGACAATTTCCTTCTGGCACTTAGAAGATTCATAGCGCGTAGAGGACGTCCATCGATCATCTACTCTGATAATGGAACCAACTTCATCGGAATGGACAACTCTCTGAAAACTATCAACCTAAGAAGATTAGAAACGTCATTTACTCTTATTACCTGAAAATTCATTCCTCCGGCAGCACCGTGGTGGGATGGATTTTGGGAGAGGTTGATAGGTCTCTTAAAAAGAATCTTAAGAAAAGTATTAGGTCGCACCTCTTTAAACTACCAAGAAATGGATTGTGTGATTGTGAAAGCCAATTAAATTCACGGCCTCTAACCTACGTTAGTGATGATCCAGACGATTTATATCCACTAACAGCTGATCTATTTTTAAAGGACATCCGTAACAGTGTTACAGCAGACTTAGATAAAATAAGATCAGCTGATAAAAGAGAACTGAATAAACGACTCATTTATCGAAAGAGACTGATGTCTGATTTACACATCAGATTTCGCAACGAATATTTGAGTCAGTTGCATCAACCATCAACAATTCGAACACAAGTCTATAAACCTAAAATAGGGGATATTGTCTTAGTATGGAATGAAAACCTAAAAAGAATATACTGGCCCTTGGAAAGAATCCTGTCCATCTATACCAGAAAAGATGGAATAGTAAGAAGAGCAAAGATCAAGACTAAATCAGGAATTGTGATCAGACCCATTCGCAAGCTGTGTCCTTTAGAACTAGATGGAGAAAGCTTCATCACCAACGAGGACGAATTTCCAGATACTCCAAGAGATCCTGAAACACAAGACGTTCCTGAGTCGAATACAGTCACCACCAGAGCTGGACGACAAGCTCGACCACCATCCAGATATAGACCATAGTGTTGAGTTTCAGTTGAATAAGTCCTGAAACTCAAAAGGGGGAGTGTTCAAAACAGACTGAACTACCCTCTACCACGTGACTTTCTGACTTTCCATCAAGTCCGGACTTGCTCTTCCAGAGGGCGTTTCGGCTTACCTCGAAACTGAAACTAAAACTCTTGATGTGAAACTGAAACTTACGCCATTTTACT
>BGPR01053540.1:0-10384 GCA_013235015.1 Araneus ventricosus | reverse complement strand
ATAAATTCTTACCAATTCTGAATAGAAATAAGAATAATTTCTTGACATGGCATCCCTGCCGGGATGAGAGAGCTTGTGCGTATACAGATATATGATATATTTTTCTCATTTGAATATCATATTGAATTTGAGAATATTAATCATTGATAACTGCAATATAAAAAATGACGGAGAACGCTGAACAGATTGAATTACTTAAAAGAAAACGAACAACATTAACAAGCTCAGTTACTAAACTTATTAATAAAATTGAAGCAGAACTTAAGAAAACAGATGTAACAGAAGAAAATGTTATCGAACTTTACATAGAAACACTCAATGATAAGTTCGAATCTCTTAAATTAACAGATTCGAATCTAGAAAAGATATTGTCTCTCAAAGACATAGATAAGGAATTAGAGTCTGCAGAAGAATATCGAGAAAAAATAGTAACATGCAGATTCAAAGCAATTAAATATATAAGAAATTTGAATCAAAGTAAGAATATTCGCGAACCTCCCAATCCCCCCACCTATTCTACTCATGAATCTGATATGAATCATCAAACACTTAATGTTAAATTACCGAAGATTACAATACCTAAATTTTCCGGAATTATAAATGAATGGTTAACATTTTGGAACTCTTACGAAACATCAATACACAATAATAAGTTTTTAGATGACGTGAGTAAATTTAATTATCTAAAAGCTCATTTGTCTGGAACAACTTTGGAAACAATAGAAGGGTTTTCCATTTCGAGTGAAAATTATGCAAAAGCTGTTACACTGCTAGAACAGAGATTCGGCAGAAAAGAAACTTTGGTAAATACACACATGAGTCAGTTATTAGAAATTCCCCCTCTTAAGCGTTCTAATGACATAAAAAGTTTTCGGCAGCTGTTTGATAAAATACGAATTCATATTAGAAGTTTAGAATCATTAGGAATTAAATCAGATACTTTTAGTACTTTATTGTCTCCTGTGATTTTAAAGTCTCTAACAAGCGATTTAGTATTTGAATTTAATAAGGAATTCGGGGATAAATATTCACTCAGTGACTTGATTGATTTTCTAAACCGGCAATTAATCGCGAAAGAAAAAACTGAGTTATGTCTTGCAAAAGAGAAACCGCTTTTGATTCAAAGCGTCAATCATTCGAATTGGCAGAGAGCCAAAGTCAAAATTCAGAACGAAAGAACGAGAAATCATACCGCGAATGAACTATTTGTTTATGATAACACATCAAAATCTAAGTTATGTCTATTCTGTGATGAAGCATCTCATTCAAGCATCAATTGTGCTTATGGGAGAAGCTTACCCATAGAAAAGCGAAAGTCCATACTAATTAAAAAGGGTTCTTGTTTTCGCTGTATTAAGCCTGGACATGTAAGCTCTTGTAGTGAATACAAATACTTGTAACCTATGGGCCGATCCTGATCTAGTGCGACGTAATCTGAAACTAATCTTAATCGTAATCGAAACTGATTCGTTCGATTACTTCAACTTCTTCTATTATGATTCGAATCGTCGACACGAGGTCAGGCGCGGTTCATAGGGTGAAAATGTTGTTGTATTTAAATGTTGGAAAATAAATTTATTTTTGTAATAAGGAATCGATATAATTGGAGCCAGCTACACACCATGCACATATCAAATTCTTACATGGTGACCCTAGTAAAGAAATCACGCAACGCGCGCCAATAAGCAAACTTCCAACGCCTGCTATTGCTGTTCTAAGCTGTTTCCGTTTTAATTCTTCATCATGGAAGAAAATTCTGCCGTCAAGATGCCTCCATTTAATTTCGGAGACCCTCAACTTTGGTTTATAATGGCCGAGGCAACATTTCAGCTTGCAATTCCGAAACCGATAACAGCCAGTGCAACCAAGTACAACTACTGTGTAGCTCACCTCTCTCCAGAAGCAGCAGCTATAGTTCGAGATGTAATCACTTATCCTGACAAAGACGATCCTTACAAGCAACTGAAAGAGGAACTTATTAAAAGGTGCGGTGAATCGAAATCCCAAGAAATAAGATGTCTTCTTGCCGGCGAGCAGTTAAGTGACCGAAAGCCGACTGATTTACTCCGAGTTATGCAAAGGCGTGCCGAGAATCATCAAATTTCGGATACTCTTCTACTGGAATTATTTCTACAACAACTGCCGAAAAACGTACAATCAATCCTTCTAGCAATTAGCCCTCTAAATGCCGCTAAAGCTGCGGAAATTGCAGATAGAATCATGGAAGTTACACCACCCGAGGTAAGCAAAATTTCGATCTCTAATTCCTGTGAAAAAGTAAATAATGCCTCTCAGTCAGAACTTCTGGAAGAAATAAAAGCACTTCGCAAAGAAGTTGCTTCTTTACGTCGATCAAGAAGTGCCGATCGCAGACCGAGAAATAATTCTCGTAAACGAGCTGACTTTCGCTTTCGACAGCGCAGCCCTTCTCAATCGAATGATGTTTGTTGGTATCATAAAACTTTCAATAAGAACGCTCGCAAATGTATTCAGCCATGTTCCTTTTCGGGAAACGTGGAGGGGCAGGAGTAGCGGCGACGAACTTTTTGCCCTCTGAGTCATCAAATCAATGTCGCTTATTTATTTTAGATAAAAATTTAAACCAACAGTTTCTTATTGATACCGGAAGTGACTGTTCTATTTTTCCAGCCAATAAAAATGAAAGAAACTTGGCACCTATCCAGACTTTTCAAGCCGCTAATGGCTCTCCAATTTTTGTTTATGGAAAAAAAAATTATTATCTTTGAATTTAGGATTAAGAAGAAAATTTGTATTTCCTTTTTATATTTGTAATGTTTCAAAAGCAATTATTGGTGCAGATTTTTTATATCATTTTAATTTAAATGCTGATCTTAGAAAGCGCTGTTTATATGATAATAATACTCATTTAAAATGTCATGCTATTTATAAAAGTGCTGATGTTGTATCTATAAAAACTATTTGTGGTAATAATCAGTATACTAAATTATTAAGTGAATTTCCTAACTTAACAAAATCTCCTTGTTTAGACCAAACAGTCAAACATAATGTAATGCATCATATACAAACCAAAGGTGCCCCTGTTTTTGCTAAAGCGCGACGTCTAGCGCCTGATAGACTGAAAATTGCAAAAATGGAATTTCAGCAAATGCTTGACTTGGGACACGTCCGTCCGTCAAGTAGTAATTACGCATCACCATTACACATGGTTCCAAAAAAGGGATCATTAGATTGGCGTCCGGTAGGTGATTACCGTGCGTTAAATGCACAAACAGTTAAGGATAGATATCCTATTCCATGCATTGTAGACTTTACGAGTGAATTGCATGGTAGTAAAATATTTTCACATATTGATCTTGTTAAAGCATTTCACCAGATTCCCATAGCCCCAGAGGATATACCCAAAACTGCAATAATTACTCCCTTCGGACTGTTTGAGAGTACGCGTATGCAATTTGGGTTATGTAATGCTTCTGCTACATTTCAAAGGTTTGTGGATGAAGTAACTAGGGATTTAGACGGTGTCTATTCTTTTATTGATGATATCTTAATTGCAAGTAAAAGTCCTCAGGAGCACATCCTTCATTTAAGAGCTTTATTTGAGAGATTGTGTTATTACGGTTTAACAATTAATCATTCAAAATGTAAATTTGGAGAATATAGTTTGGAATTTTTGGGATATCAAATATCAGAAAATGGTTTACAACCATTGCCAGACCGTGTTGAAGCTATTCAAAAATTTCCCATGCCTAAGAATTTAACTCAACTACGCAGATTTTTGGGCATGTACAATTTTTATAGACGATTCATTCCTCGAGCTGCTCACATTTTAGCCCCACTGAATAAATTCTTAGAAGGTCATCAAAATAAAAGGAAATCTCCTCACCCTTCTAAAAAGACAGAGAATACTCTACAATGGACTGAAGAAACTGAAAAAGCATTTACTTTAGCCAAACAAGCACTTGTTGATGCTACTTTGCTTAAATACCCTATTCCTGGTGCGCAATTAAGTCTTTGGACGGATGCATCAGACCTTGCTATAGGAAGTTCATTGATGCAATTGTCCGGCGATAAATAGGAACCAATTGCATTTTTGTCGATGAAGCTAAGTAAAAGTCAAAGAAACTGGTCCACCTACGATCGCGAATTGTATGCAATTTATGCATCTATAAAAAAATTCCGTCATATGCTTGAGGGTAGGAATTTCTCTATTTATACTGATCAGAAACCCCTTATTTTTGCATTTAAACAAAAACCAGAAAAATGTAGCCCTCGACAGCTTAGACATTTAGATTATATTTCCCAATTTTCAACTGACATCCGTCATGTTAATGGTAAAGACAATATAATTGCAGACACGCTTTCGCGAATCGAAATCGATGCTATCACAACTCCTCCAAACTTGGATTATAAAAAAATTGCTCAAGAGCAACTAAATGACTCTGAATTAGAGCAACTACTTAAATCTAACTCATCTTTAAAGTTAGAAAAACATTATTTTCCCTTGGAGGATATTCATCTAATTTGTGATATGTCAACTAATCAACCAAGACCTTTTATTCCTAAAGCATATAGGCAAATTGTATTTAAAAATGTGCATTTCCTATCTCATCCTGGCACATCAGCTACCTCAAATTTAATATCCAAACGATTCATTTGGCCAAAAATGAAATCTGATATTAGAGATAGAATTCGTGCTTGTACTAAATGCCAGCGGGCAAAGGTATTTCAGCATACCAAAGCTCCACTAAGCACATTCTCTGAACCAGATGCTCGTTTTTCTCACATTCACCTCGATTACATAGGACCGCTTCCTATTTCTGAAGGTAAGAAATATTGTCTTACAATTATAGATAGATTTACTAGATGGTCCGAGGTAATACCTACTGTTGACATGACAGCTGAGACAACTGCACATGCGCTTGTACATGGATGGATATCCAGATTTGGAACTCCATTAACAATCACTACCGACCAAGGTAGATATTTTGAATCCACACTTTTTCGTGAACTCGCAAACATGATAGGTAGTCATAGGATACATTCTGCGTCTTACCATCCTCAATCAAATGGTATGATTGAGAGATTACATCGACACCTTAAGAGTTCTCTCATGGCTCACGAAAATTTAAAATGGACAGAGACATTACCTGTGGTTTTGTTAGGATTGCGAACTGCCATCAAAAGGGATCTAAATGCTACTAGTTCTCAACTTGTATACGGAACTACATTGCGTTTACCGTCTGATATTTTAAGAGACGATTCTATTGTAAATGCAACTGCAACACCCACTTATGTATCCAACCTCATTTTAATGATGAGGAAACTTAATCCAACTAATCCCACTTATCACGGTAATGATAAATTTTTTGTAAATCCATCTTTGAAATCTTGTTCACATGTATTTCTAAGAATTGATAAAGTTCGACATCCTTTAACTCCGCCATATTCTGGACCTCACATAGTCAAAAGTCGAACAGATAAAAATCTTGTCATTGATTTAAATGGCCGTAATGTAACTGTCACTATAGACAGATGCAAACCTGCTTACGAATTTTCAGAGACAATTTCTCCCAGAGCAACACCAAAAGTGATTCAAAATCAATTCTCAAACAGAAAATCGCAGGGAAGTAATGAAAACCTTTCTAATGTGAGAATAACTAGATATGGGAGACATGTTCATTTTCCTAAAAGACTGTGCGAGTAAATTTAAGGAAAATGTTTGCAAATTTTTTATGTTATAATTAATTTTTTATGTAACTAAAAAAAATTCTTATTGTTCAAATTGTTCTTACTTGTATTACTTACTTACGTTATGATTGCATCCACTACCCAGTGAGTTTCGTTTCCTTCGTCACTGGGGGGATACTTTGTAGTGAATACAAATACTTGTAACCTATGGGCCGATCCTGATCTAGTGCGACGTAATCTGAAACTAATCTTAATCGTAATCGAAACTGATTCGTTCGATTACTTCAACTTCTTCTATTATGATTCGAATCGTCGACACGAGATCAGGCGCGGTTCATAGGGTGAAAATGTTGTTGTATTTAAATGTTGGAAAATAAATTTATTTTTGCAATAAGGAATCGATATAATTGGAGCCAGCTACACACCATGCACATATCAAATTCCTACACTCTTTATGCAGAGCAAGATTAAAATGTACCAAATGCGGGAAGAGACATTTAGATATTATGTGTTACGGTGAAAATAAACGTTCAGATAATGAGAAGCCGGAATCGAAAGAAGTCGCTGAAAACACAACACTTGCAAATAACAGTTGTTCGAGGGAAGTTTATCTTCAGACTTTGATTGCTTACATTAAAGAAAATCATTTGAAGCATTTTATAAGGGTAATTATAGATATGGGTAGCCAACGATCGTATATTTCCAAATTTACGGCTAGAAAGATGAAATTAAAGGGGTTAGGAGAAGAATGCGTGAATCATGGTTTATTCGGCGGAATTGAGCATACAGAAGCGCATCAAAGATATCGCATTAATCTGTCGAATGTTGATGGAAGCTATAACTTTGAGTTGGATGCTTTAGATGAAAAGAAAATATGTGCTTCCTTACCTAAAATGAATGATGCTCATTGTTTGAACCAGTTAAAAGATATGGGTATTCTGATAAGTGATGTGGCGATAAATGAAAGATCTTGTCTATATGAAAAGAATCCTGGTGAAATTCATTTGCTCATTGGAGCTGATTACGCTGGTAAATTGTTAACGGGAAATATAAAACATCTTTCGGGAAGTTTGGTTGCTGTGCAAACACACTTGGGATGGACTGTAATGGGTAAATCTGATATTATAAACACAAACAAATGTAGTTCACTGCTAGTATTGTCATTGCATGTAAATAATGCTAAGATTTCTGATCTCTGGAATTTAGATTCCTTGGGTATTAAAGAAGATAGTGCAAAACGTACTAAAACAGAAACCCAGGAACTTGCTTTAGAACATTTCAGAGAAACGGTTAGTAGAGATAATACTGGTAGATATAAGGTAAATTTACCCTGGTTAGATGGACATCCTCCTTTGCGTGATAATAAAGAATTAGCCCAAAAAAGGCTTAAACACACAGTTAAATCCCTGAAATCAAAGAATCGATTAAATGAATATCAAGAGGTTTTCAATCAGTGGGAGAATGAAGGCATCATTGAGCAAATTAATCCAGTTAAGATTAATCCTGAAGGTCTGGGGATACATTATCTGCCTCACAGAGCAGTTTTTAAAGACAACTCTACCACTAAAGTGCGTCCTGTATTTGATGGATCCGCTAAAACTAGAAACTCCGTATCAATAAATGAATGTATCGAGAAAGGTCCCAACCTTATTGAAATGATCCCAACTATTCTAGATAGATTTAGATGGGGGAAAATCGGAGTTATTTCGGACATAAAACAGGCCTTTCTTCAAATAGCCCTAAATGAATCTGATAGGGATGTTATACGGTTCATGTGGTGGAAGGACGGAGATCCCCAAAACATAGTCATAGACACTGTAGGGTCGTATTTGGCATATCATGCAGCTCCTTTCTATTTGCAGCAGTTTTGAATCATGTACTAGATCAGGTAGAAGAGCCTTTGAGGAGTCTTGCAGTGAAACTGAAAGACTCATTATATGTTGATAACTGCGTTGCAAGTGTGAACTCTGTTTCTGAGTTAGAACATTTTAAAACAGAGACTCAAAGAATTCTGAAGACGGCTAAGTTTGATTTACGTGGATGGAAAAATAATTTTCTTCCTGAGATAGAGGAAACTGTCCAAGATAGTTCAGGTGCCGTAGAAGAAAAAGAGGTATCAGTTTTAGGTCTAACGTGGGATAGGGAAGAAGACACTTTGTCATGCTAGCTGATCCGAACGGAAAACGAAGGTGAACCAATTACCAAAAGGAAAATTCTGTCTGTAGCACACCAGCTATTCGATCCCATAGGGTTCACTTGCCCTATAACATTAATTCCTAAATTGCTCCTTCAGGAATGTTGGAAATTGGGAATCTCGTGGGATTCAAAATTACCTGAAGATGTAATTAACAAATTCAAAAAATGGAAAGATAAATTACATGAACTGAAATTTCTAAAAATACCTCGTAGACTTTCTAAGTTAGATCTTAATGAGTCCAGCTTAACTCTTCACACTTTCTGTGATGCGTCTAAGTTGGCCTATGCAACTTGTATATTTTTAAGGGCAGAAAAAGAAGGGAAGGTAACTTGCCAATTAATTCAATCCAGATCTAGAATTGCACCTTTAAAGGGAATATCCGTACCAAGGATGGAATTACTCGCGTGCAATATTGGTGCTAGACTGGCCAATTCTGTGAAGAAAGATCTGAATCTGGTTGATATTGAATCATTTTTCTGGAGTGACTCCATGGACGCTTTGCATTGGATTAAGAAAGAAGGCCCTTGGATGACTTTTGTGTCCAATCGAGTTAACGAAATAAGAAGACTCTCGGAAGCCTATGAATGGAAGTTTGTTCCTGGGCACAGAATCCAGCTGATCTACCATCAAGAGGATGCTCTGTAAAAACCTTACTGAAGAAACAATGGTACGAAGAACCTCCCTGGCTTAGAGATTCCAGAGATAAATGGCCAGATTTTGAACTGTCGCCTGATGAAAATATTATATACGCTGAAAAGAAGAAAACTGTAGTATCATCTTTGAATAAGAAGAATGATGAGTTTTATAACAATATATCTTCCTACAAGAAAATACTTAGAATTACAGGTTGGATGTATAGATTTTATGAAAACTCTAAAGGATTTAACAAGAAATCCGGAGAATTGTCTAAAGCAGAAATTAAAAGAGCTGAGCTTAAAATTTTGAAAAAAATACAAGAATACTCATTCCATAACGAGAATACTCAACGTCTGAAACCTTTGGAAACTTTTACAGACGCTGATGGAATTTTAAGGGCAAAAACGAAACTCACCATGAGAGAAGAAGATGGCAATTTTAAAGTTCCGATTGTTCTACCATCTGATCATCATGTTGTAAAGAGTCTCATTTTATATAAACATCAAGAACTTGGACATCCAGGAGTTCAATCCTTAATGGTGGCTCTTAGAGAAAACTATTGGATACTTAAGAGTAGAAGAACAATAAAGAAGATAATCAAGACCTGCATCATTTGTCAAAGGTTTAGTGTCAAACAACCAGAAATACCAGAAGGAACTCTAGCAGAAGATCGAGTAAAAAATGCTTCGATTTTTGAAGTTATTGGAGTGGACGTAGCGGGTCCTTTGATTATAAAAGAAAGCAAGAAGGTCTGGATTCTTATTATCACCTGTGCGGTTTATCGAGCTGTGCATTTAGAACTGTTGATGTCTCTATCAACAGACAATTTCCTTCTGGCACTTAGAAGATTCATAGCGCGTAGAGGACGTCCATCGATCATCTACTCTGATAATGGAACCAACTTCATCGGAATGGACAACTCTCTGAAAACTATCAACCTAAGAAGATTAGAAACGTCATTTACTCTTATTACCTGAAAATTCATTCCTCCGGCAGCACCGTGGTGGGATGGATTTTGGGAGAGGTTGATAGGTCTCTTAAAAAGAATCTTAAGAAAAGTATTAGGTCGCACCTCTTTAAACTACCAAGAAATGGATTGTGTGATTGTGAAAGCCAATTAAATTCACGGCCTCTAACCTACGTTAGTGATGATCCAGACGATTTATATCCACTAACAGCTGATCTATTTTTAAAGGACATCCGTAACAGTGTTACAGCAGACTTAGATAAAATAAGATCAGCTGATAAAAGAGAACTGAATAAACGACTCATTTATCGAAAGAGACTGATGTCTGATTTACACATCAGATTTCGCAACGAATATTTGAGTCAGTTGCATCAACCATCAACAATTCGAACACAAGTCTATAAACCTAAAATAGGGGATATTGTCTTAGTATGGAATGAAAACCTAAAAAGAATATACTGGCCCTTGGAAAGAATCCTGTCCATCTATACCAGAAAAGATGGAATAGTAAGAAGAGCAAAGATCAAGACTAAATCAGGAATTGTGATCAGACCCATTCGCAAGCTGTGTCCTTTAGAACTAGATGGAGAAAGCTTCATCACCAACGAGGACGAATTTCCAGATACTCCAAGAGATCCTGAAACACAAGACGTTCCTGAGTCGAATACAGTCACCACCAGAGCTGGACGACAAGCTCGACCACCATCCAGATATAGACCATAGTGTTGAGTTTCAGTTGAATAAGTCCTGAAACTCAAAAGGGGGAGTGTTCAAAACAGACTGAACTACCCTCTACCACGTGACTTTCTGACTTTCCATCAAGTCCGGACTTGCTCTTCCAGAGGGCGTTTCGGCTTACCTCGAAACTGAAACTAAAACTCTTGATGTGAAACTGAAACTTACGCCATTTTACT
>BGPR01053538.1:0-10384 GCA_013235015.1 Araneus ventricosus | reverse complement strand
ACCAATCTACTGTAACTGCCATAAACACTAAGACATAAAATTTGTTTTATTTTTACTCCTTTCTAAAGAAGTAAAAGCAAAATAAACTCTAAAATATTTACAATAGTAATTTATTTCATGCACTGATACATTAAATTTGTTTCGTTCAGTATTTTCCATCAATATAGTTTATTAAAGTATTATTTCTCAAGAATACATAATTTTTATTACACCTACTTTGCATTACATTACACCACCTGCATCCCCATGTTTAGAGCCATTTGGCTCCTTTCCGGTTTGGATGGATGGAGGTGAATTTTATTTGTTAAGAAAGAACAAAAACAAGTAACAGGTCCAAAAAAGAAATAAAAATGAAAAAGAAACATACACTGGACAGAACAACATAGAAAACAATACAAAATAGAAAAAAGTCATAAGTAGCCGGAAGTGTGTGTCAGTCTGGGTGGATGAGTGCTCAATTATTATCCTCTACAATGAGATTGTTCTCATCACATATGAAATGCATTAGGAGTCAAAATCGGGTTCTTGATAAGTTATTCGTGAGATGTTTTTAAATCACTGTAATTTAAGTGACACTGTAGGAGTTTGGAAATGCCAAGAGAGGGTAAACAGACATTTTGTGGCATAGTGAATTGGATCTCCTTTTTCTCCGCACGAGCAGTTGTCATGTGTTCGAAGATTGAAGCGAAGAAGGTATGGAAGGTAAGGCCTGTAAGGAACATTATCTCTTCTCTATTCCATCCTACTGGCTTGTTTGAGACCCTAGGCACTATATCGTGTGTACTGCGGCCAGTTTCTCCGTTATCCCAGTTGTCTTGCCAGATGCTTAGAGCAGCTGACCTAATCTCGGATTTCAGGTAGGAAAGTGGCTTAGGGAGAAGGAAAGGATCGCCTTTTGTGATGGCTTCTTTGTCTAATTGGTCTGCGCATTCGTTGCCTAAATAACCGACGTGGGCTTTAAGCCATTAATAAGCCTACTAACAAAATTATAAAATTTGCAAAATCTGTGCCAGAAAAAAATTATAGATAATTTATACAATCCGTATCTATGAAGATAACATATGCCTGTGTATCTAGAGTAGGGGTTCCCAAACTTTTCCCGCGCGTACCCCCTTATTATTCTTTTTGATTTCGCTTACTCCCTATTATCGTATCAAACTCCCCCCTCCCCAACCATTCGTCTTTCCAAGAAATTTTTATCAATAATCTTAAAGTCAGCTTAATTTTGAAATGAAAGGATTTAAATTAATAACATTTGAAGAACTTATTATTATTATTTTACAATTTATTCCATTTTTACAATAGTATTAGTTCAACTCCAAAGCAAATGAAGCCAGTATCGTAATTATTTCGCATAATCTTATAAAGATAACTAAAAATTACACTTCGTGGTTATCCAATTAATTGAATAACAATTATTCACCACTTGAAGAAACAAAATCCTCAAACTTTTTTAATTCCTTATGTTTTCTTGTTTCCGCCATTAACAACAATTTCGCGTACCCCAAATGGTCCTTCGTGTACCCCCAGAGGTACGTGTACCATATCTTTGGTCTAGAACACAACCTACTGCGGTTTTCTTCCAAAAAAATAATTTTGTTTTAAAAATGAGATTTTGCAAAAGCAAATTTTCTTAACGACACCAAATTTATCTGTTGTACAAGTACTGCCATCATCATGCGTAACTCTCTAGCGAAAAAAGAATGCGAAATCCCAAAACTCGAAGAACAATTTTCAATGAAATATGTCCGAAAGACGCGTGAAAGTAACGTCAAGAATTTGGAAAAAGAACCCGAATTTGACGCTTGTTCCGTGATGAGGCTTCGAAGAAACAAGACAGAAGAAAACTGCATTACCCGAAAACACGAGCCCCCGAACTATTATCATGGAAAAGAGTTTCAGACACTTTGCTCATAAATATAGACTCGTGTCGCCTTCGGGAAGAAGATAGAATTTCGTTCTTCGAGAAATGGGACGTATTTCATTCCGAAGAACACCTCGAGAGCCATTTTTCACGCCACCAGACCAACTTATTAAGAACTGATTGCGAAGTTCTGTAAAATTCGTGAAGAAACGAAGCTTTCTGTTTAAATAGACAGGGTCAGAGCCGTCTTTTCCATGGGGCTAACTGAGCTGTAGCCCAGGGGTACCATTGGTCCGAAGGCGCTTAAAAATTTACTATACTGATTTTAATTTAATTTTGGAAGAAAAAATTATTTAATAATTATTTTACATATATTGAAAGTAAAACTATGATTAAGGATTTCAATTAGACAGCTATGGATTTTGTAATGATACATGCACATGTATATCATTTCAGAAATATTCATACAGAGGCAACCAGAGAGAAAATCCTAAATTTGTATCATTACAAAAAACATTCATACAGAGGCAGCCAGAGAGAAAATCCTAAATTTGTATCATAACAAAAAACGTTCATAAAGAGGCAGCCAGAGAAAAAATCCTAAATTTGTATCATTACAAAAAACATTCATACAGCGGCAACCAGAGACAAAATCCTAAATTATGCATGTAATAGAACTTCCCTACATTACGGAAGCTGGCTTCCAAACTCCTGTTTTGAAAAGTTGATGATTTGCAAAAAACTAAGGTGTTAGTCAGAGAAAAGATGCCAGATTTTTCTCTTCTATTATTTTATTGGGTAGGCATTTTCGTTGGGCGTAGGCTGTCTAATTCCTAGTTATTGTTTTGTTGGAGCGCCAAATTACTCTAGTTCACGGTGTTTAAATTTGTTAAGCCTGCCCTGGACAAGGTTATTAGACAGTAATTGCAAAGAATATTACAATTCCTTGATTGATGGCTGTTATTTCTTGAAAATCCATGGAGACGTATTTCATTCCGAAAAATACCTCCAGCGCCATTTTTCACGCCACCATATGAACTTATTAAGAACTGATTGCGAAGTTCTGTAAAATTCTTTAGAGCTTAAATGAAAAAAATTGAGCAAAACGTAAATACATTCTTAACACTTCAGGCGTAAGCATAAGTTGACTCCAATTCTATATCGCTTAAATATTATGTATGTATTGTTTATATCACTTTCCCGTAATAAAGCAGAAGGCTGTATATAACTATTCCAGTTTTAATCATGCAAGTAGGAAACTTTTCTTCTTTACTACAGAACAAGATTCATTTTTTTGCGCCATTTACTTCTCATTCTTGAATAAAATACTAAAATGCGAACACTAGTAAAAATCGTATTATAAATCTAAAAGAAACCTTATTGCAAGTTTCTTCGAAATAAGTATAAGTATTTTTCTTGTACTCTGTTTGTCCACTTTTTTTTGTTGCAGAAAGAATGTTCTTATCTCTGAGTAGTTACTAAATATAAAGCCAATCTTTTTTCTAAAACTTTAATTTCGAAGGCAGTTATGTGGAACCATTTTGTTTTTGAAAAACTTATCCGAAATAAAACTCAATTTATTTTCCACAAAAACACCAAAAACTCTGTAATTCTCCGAAATTGAGTTCTGGGACGCAATATCGATAAAAGCAAACTTGTTTTATTACACAGAAAGATTTGTTCTTGTTTTTAGAAGCTGATTAAAAACAAGAAGAAATACAATTTTTGCTATAAATATCGACAAAATATGTCCTTCCTTTAATATACGATTTTGTTTCATGAGTATTGGCATCAGTTTTGTGATAAGAGATTGAAATCTTTTTTAAGGTTCATTATTATGTGATTAAGGTTTATGATTTGAATTTTAACCAATTTCAATATACCGTGTGGCCTATTGATACATTGTTATAACGGGACATTGTTTCCGATTGGTTAGGTTGTCAAAAGTTGATATTTAATACCAAGATGTGGTATGTTTCAAGAACACGGATATTACACTAATAATAGATTGCAATCAAACTTTGATAAACCGTCAACCGAATCGAAACAACTTTCTTAAAATGGAACATTATTTTCCGATTGATTGAATTTTCAAAAAACGAGAGAGAAATTAAACCTCGATGTACAATCTGACAATTTGAAGCAGTATTTATTTATTTATTTAAAGAAAAGCACACTACAGAGAAAACTCCATTTACAGAGTGCTGACAAACACACAAAGAACAAAAGTCACAATGAGTAAATGAAAAAAATATGCCTTAGAAAGCAAAAAGTAGAACACAGAAAATACATAAAACTTATGCAAACGTATATATACTTAAAAACGAAAACACATAATCACAAAAACTTTAAAACACACCATGACATCAAAAGTCATATTTTTTTTTAATTTAAAGTTCATTTCCAAAAGGCAAGGGTCAAAAAGTCAAAACACGCAAGCACCGAGTCTAATAAAAAACACACAATCAAACAAGTTTAAAAGTTTAAAAACGCAAATACACACTTGAGATAAAAAAAATGCAACACTTAAGACACGGCGCCAAAAAACTGGTCGAATGTATAAGAACACGGAAAATCAAATAGCATAAAAATCTAAAATGTTGTAGAAAGGCAAAATAGAACATATCATGTATCTAAAAGATGCAAAGTATTGTTATAGTGGACATTATTTTGACATGACTGAACTTTCAAAAATTGAAATGCAAGGAGTTTTCTTGCTTAACCCGATACAGAATGAGATTCCAGCATGAAAAAAATTCACCATATTTCGATATACCGTCATTCTACTTGAATCAATTTGTTGTAAAGGGATATGATTTCCTATTGAATTAACTTTGAAAAACTGATACTAAATAGCAGGAGATGGTTCTTTTAGCCAGATTAAGGTATCAAGATATCAGTCTAAAACCAATCATTCACGATCTCTCCATTCCACGTAAATGGCTTGGTGGCACTCCATGTCATTCGAATTTTTATCCCATCCATTTAGGCAGGTCATTCACGACCGCTTCCCACCACGCAAATCCATCCACTACCAATCACTCCGATCCCGACACACCCTTCTTTTTGGGCTTCCTCGTTGAACACACACCCCACGTCTTCCTCACATACATGTACCAACTCCCGTTGGTGAGGACGACTAGTTTTGACATGGACCGGTCGTGAATGTCCAGCCTTAGGCCAGCCATTCGCGATTGATCCATGCTACGTAAATCCGCTCACAACCAATCATTCCAATTCCCTATTCCATCAGACGACTTCCCCGATTTCCTCCTCCCCCACGTACCTACTCTCTCCCCATTTCCGCTTTTATGACCCGGTCATCCAAATAGATCGATGGATATTGGGACGGGTTGGATATTGTTACCAAGTTGCAAAATTGCTTCCCTGACATGCTAATCTTAGCGACAAACGGAATCTTCTAGAAATATCCTGAACTGTGGTCCTATCTTTGCTGGGAGTCAGGAATATCAAGAGACTTCCAGAGATTACGTCACTTCCTACGTATTGACGTCCCTTCCTGTTGAAAATATATAAAAACAAGCTCTCAAACCAAGAGAGTTTATTTGGACTTTGGGTCTCAGTGAAGCTGGTGAACTGAGACATTGCGCGCTATTGAAAGTGCTGTGATTGAGATTAAATAGTGATCTGAGTTGTTAATTTATACAAGTGTTGTTTAGTTTTGTTTCCTGTGCTACTTTAGTGTTTTTTGCTGAAAGCTTTCTGGAATAAAGATTTATTTTTTTATTATCCTGCTGGTTAATCTACATTCTAAGTACACCTACGAGACGAATTTTGTCACACTCAGATCCAAGTTCCATCACACAGTTCAAATTCTCATCGGTTTCTCACATTGGCGATTGGTTTTGGCTTGGAGCGGTTGAATTTCCGTGACATGAAGCGGTTGTGAATGGATTGCCTAATAAGAGAAAGGCAGTCGCACTTTGATCTACAGTCAGCTATAAGGAAGTGAAGCGGTGAGGTCTCAACATTAATTAAAATCTGTATTCTTAACATTAAATAAACTAACTAGAGACCTCACCAGACCTGATCGTATAGTTTTGGATACATCAAAGACTATAAGATAAGCTGTAATCGTACTCAAGAAACAGATTCATATAAATTCATCGCTTAATAAAGTTTTAGATTAACAGTACAAAATTTGCTCCATGCATTACGTCACATAAAACAAATTACTTATTCTCTAGATTAAATAATACACAAAATTATAGAACTACAAAGCAAAGAACCAACCTCACCGGACAAGTGACAGAAGCTCGCGGGATCCTCCGTGATGGTAAGCAGCGAAATCCACCGAACTGACCCCCAAGACCGAGTGAGGTTACAGATCACGTGTTCGCGCCAGGTCACCAAGATGTTACCAGATGTCTCCTCTTATTCTCCGACTGGCGGTTTCATGGCGAGCGGTGTTTCAGAAGCACCAATCGTAAAAATTGAATGTTGCTTTATCAGATTTCATTTTTTTCTTTTGCAATTCGTTAGACTTACAAGACTGATATTAAATGTAGAGAGATTCTTTGTATGCGAGCATTTTTAAGACTCAGTTTCTACTAGTAATAAGAAGAATGCAATCGAATTTCGACATACCGCCAGTTCATTAAAAGAACAACACTAATTTTACAAAACACTTTTTTTTGTTATCTTCCTTAAAATTCATTACATCTAGGTTGTTTTGTGTCAGTTATTTTTTGCTTGAAATATATTCTAAGGGTTTTTGATTTGCTTTATGCGTCAAATGTATGAACTAATTTAAATGAATGAACTAATTTAAATGAATGAACTAATGTTTTTCTTTCCATGTTTGACTCAAATTATACAGAATTTTAAAAAATTAAATTTTTATTAGATCTTACTAATTACTGCAAAAATAACAAGCAAAAATGAAAAATTGAAATTTCATATTCTTCAGGGAAATAGAAATGTAGAAATGTTATGATAAAATCATCAAAGTTAAAGAAGTAAGAAGTTTACCTTCAAAGCTATCAATAAAAAAACTTACGCAAATTCTCATCCAAACATTAAAATAAGTTTTAATGAAATGCCATATCAAGCGGAAATTATTTTTGAAATTTCAACCATTTTAATCTTTTCCCGCTCTTTTTTCTGATCACATGTCGATTCGTGTACATTCGAGCCTGAGGGAAAAATAATTTAATTTTCCTCACATTAACGAGATTTGAATATTTGATGCTGAAATATTCTTTTGGATTCTCTGTCAGCTCAAAAAAAGTTAAAATTGCATGTCAAGAAGTTTCATTAATCAAATATCTTCGACGAGAAATAAAGTAAAAGACCTGACGCAAAAACTAAACATTAATCGATTAAGAAAGAAAAGATATCTTTATCGTTCGGTATAAGAATTTTTTTATCGTTTGACTTTCAAGCGAAATTTAATATCGTGAAATAAATATGTTAGAACACATGAATATTTTCGAAGATGAGATATTTAAAGTTCAGATGTATTTATTACTAGTAGATAAACCAGAAGTTCTTTAGGATGATAATACATTCATATCTAATATTTCAATGTAAAAAATACTTTTATATAAAATATCACAATACACAAAATCATCATATCGTCTGAAACTTAAAAAAAAAATTAAAATGAGAATATCAGTTGAGTCAAACGATTTTAAAAACTGCCAAAAGCTAATTTTCTCTTTAAGTTATTAATAATTTTTAAAGCAGAAGAGCTTGAACTGCGGTGGACAGAGAGAATATGGTTTCTAATTAATAAAATAATAACTATTTAACTAATTTTTATAAAATCTTCACTAAAATCTTCCATATCCTTCATAGTTTTTGTGCTCTAAATTTGAAGAAAATCTATTCAGTAATTTAGATTTCTGTAGTGCAAAAAAAATTGGCATTTCAGTTTTACTTATATAAATAATATCCAATAAATAAGCAAAACTATTAGTAGATTCCTAAACATAACTGAGATAAAAATTAGTAGAGATTAATATATGAAAATAATTAGAATAATACTATGGAAGCCAAATGTATCTTTATCGTCTGCATGCATCATTAAAACATTTGGAATCGCAGTTTTGAGAAAAACATTGAATATGAGTTCATCGAATTCAAATTTATATTTGCATTAAGAACACATTTATTTAAACTTTAAAACACATTTATCCAATAAGTAAGCAAAACTATTAATAGATTCCTAAACATAACTGAGCTAAAATTAGTAGAGATTGATATCTGAAAATAATTAGAATAATGCTATGGAAACCAAATGTATCTTTATCGTCTGCATGCATCATTAAAACATTTGGAATCGCAGTTTTGAAAAAAACATTGAATATGAATTCATCGAATTCAAATTTATATTTACATTAAGAACACATTTATTCCAACTTTTCAATGCATTTAATTTGTGGCTTCGTCACACCCGTTTTTTAAATATATAATTGAAAATTCAAGAAGTTTCATTGATGCAATATATTTGATGAACTAAAAGAACTGACATAAAATCTGAATAATAATCAATATGACTGGTAATACAAAAATGTCGTAATCGTTTGCTTTTCGGATTTATTACCATTTGCTTCTAAAAACAATTAGCTTCTTGGTAGCATTTCTTAAACATGATAGGTCAGCTATCGATAGTATCTTCTCGAACAATACTATCGAAAGACACTGTTGCAGTCAGAAATTTTGAAACTTCCAATATTACCGACAATTTCTCTCGAGCAGTACTGTCGATAGTCATTAGTATTGTTACAAAGCTATAAAGCCGTTTCCCTGAGATGCTAATCTTGCGACAAACTTGGCGACTTGGCGATAAATTTGGCGACATCGGCGACAAATTTGGCAACCATTTTGGCGACAAAAGGAATTCTCTAGAAGGACCTCGAACTTTCAACCTATTTCTACTGGTTTCATGAACTTTCTAGAGATAACGTCACTTCCTAGGTAATGAAGTCACTTCCTGTTGAAAAGTATAAAAGGCAAGATCTCAAGCCAAGAAGGGTCAGTTGGAATTTGATCAGCAAGCAAGCTGGTGAGCTAACAAGAAACCTTTGAGCGCTGTGTTGAGATTTATTGGTAGTCTCTGTTGCGAATTTTTACTAGTGCTGTGTTAATACTTGTGCTACGTTTCTTAGCTTGGAATATTTGTAAAATAAAGAGCTTTATTTTTAATCCTGCTTATTGGACTGCATTCACGTACACCCACAAGACGAATTTGTCACAGTATAGATGCTATCGATAGCGGTGATAATTTCATTGATTGTAATACTACCGAACCAGAAATGTTTGGTCACGTTGGAGATTGTTAGTAAAATCAGATAAGTATTTGATCATATTTGGTTTGGGGAGGGGGGGAGGAAGAGGACAAGGATTTAAAGGTCAGGAAAGGATGTTTAAAAGTCCAAGAGCCGATTCCATCAAAATCTCACCATGAAAGTCGTCTACAAAACTCGTCGGGGGAAAACATAGTGTGGTTTGGAATTTGTACAGAATAGTACTAACTTAGCGGCCGTCCATAAATGATGTCACGCTTGGAGAAGGGGTTCGCGAAATTGTGGCAATTTGTGACAAGGGGGAGGAAGGGGGTAACAAGAAGTGTGACATCACACATTTTGGTTAAAATAAAAACATTTAAAATCATCAGATTAAATTTTGAAATTATTTTAAAATTACCAGAATTTGAGGGTATTTTTTTAATCGGGGCTAAAACAACTTTTTCATGGGTTTTTTTTCACTTATATTCCTTTCTTTTCAAAAAGGCATTTAGGGTAGGTTCTGAGAATGTGGTAGCAGCAGAAATTCTTCACCATTAGAAGAAAACCGCCCCCCCCCCTGTCACACCCGTGAAATGTCCAACAAAAGATACGTCGCCCCACCTGGGTGAGTGGTAGAACTGTAGTGGCACAAACAGGTCGATCTTATTGCGGCGTTTTTTTTAAATTCAATCTGTTTAAGAGTATTTTGTGTTTAAAGATAAGATTTATAACAAAATATATCAAATTCCAAAATACTACTGTTTTCAATTGCTCTTTTATATTAATATTTTATTACTATTGTATATTAATTAGGTTTTTTTGTTGTAAACCTTAATCTTAATTCATACAAAATAAGTACACATATAATCATTATTGTTATACTCACAAATGTCATTAGAACACATAGTTAAAGCTTAAAAATAAAATTGGAAATATGATCTATAACATAGTGCTTTGTTTCTGAACTGCAAGTATATGTTTATGTAATATAGCGTGACATATGACAAGGGGGGAAGGGGGGGATGGTGAAGCGTGACACTTTGTGCCAAAGGGAGGATCAAAAATATTGAAAAAAGTGTGACATAATTTATGGACGGCCCCTTAGGTGTCGAGCTCGTCATTGAATTGTGGTTCAGAATTACTATGTCCATCCCAATACACCTCTCTGGTAGCTCCAAAGTGAAACATAAATCTAATTAAATAACCCAAAACTAATCAATAAGTCGATGAGTCTAAGGAATATTATTTTTCTAAAACTAATCAATAA
>BGPR01053537.1:0-10384 GCA_013235015.1 Araneus ventricosus | reverse complement strand
ATAAATTCTTACCAATTCTGAATAGAAATAAGAATAATTTCTTGACATGGCATCCCTACCGGGATGAGAGAGCTTGTGCGTATACAGATATATGATATATTTTTCTCATTTGAATATCATATTGAATTTGAGAATATTAATCATTGATAACTGCAATATAAAAAATGACGGAGAACGCTGAACAGATTGAATTACTTAAAAGAAAACGAACAACATTAACAAGCTCAGTTACTAAACTTATTAATAAAATTGAAGCAGAACTTAAGAAAACAGATGTAACAGAAGAAAATGTTATCGAACTTTACATAGAAACACTCAATGATAAGTTCGAATCTCTTAAATTAACAGATTCGAATCTAGAAAAGATATTGTCTCTCAAAGACATAGATAAGGAATTAGAGTCTGCAGAAGAATATCGAGAAAAAATAGTAACATGCAGATTCAAAGCAATTAAATATATAAGAAATTTGAATCAAAGTAAGAATATTCGCGAACCTCCCAATCCCCCCACCTATTCTACTCATGAATCTGATATGAATCATCAAACACTTAATGTTAAATTACCGAAGATTACAATACCTAAATTTTCCGGAATTATAAATGAATGGTTAACATTTTGGAACTCTTACGAAACATCAATACACAATAATAAGTTTTTAGATGACGTGAGTAAATTTAATTATCTAAAAGCTCATTTGTCTGGAACAACTTTGGAAACAATAGAAGGGTTTTCCATTTCGAGTGAAAATTATGCAAAAGCTGTTACACTGCTAGAACAGAGATTCGGCAGAAAAGAAACTTTGGTAAATACACACATGAGTCAGTTATTAGAAATTCCCCCTCTTAAGCGTTCTAATGACATAAAAAGTTTTCGGCAGCTGTTTGATAAAATACGAATTCATATTAGAAGTTTAGAATCATTAGGAATTAAATCAGATACTTTTAGTACTTTATTGTCTCCTGTGATTTTAAAGTCTCTAACAAGCGATTTAGTATTTGAATTTAATAAGGAATTCGGGGATAAATATTCACTCAGTGACTTGATTGATTTTCTAAACCGGCAATTAATCGCGAAAGAAAAAACTGAGTTATGTCTTGCAAAAGAGAAACCGCTTTTGATTCAAAGCGTCAATCATTCGAATTGGCAGAGAGCCAAAGTCAAAATTCAGAACGAAAGAACGAGAAATCATACCGCGAATGAACTATTTGTTTATGATAACACATCAAAATCTAAGTTATGTCTATTCTGTGATGAAGCATCTCATTCAAGCATCAATTGTGCTTATGGGAGAAGCTTACCCATAGAAAAGCGAAAGTCCATACTAATTAAAAAGGGTTCTTGTTTTCGCTGTATTAAGCCTGGACATGTAAGCTCTTGTAGTGAATACAAATACTTGTAACCTATGGGCCGATCCTGATCTAGTGCGACGTAATCTGAAACTAATCTTAATCGTAATCGAAACTGATTCGTTCGATTACTTCAACTTCTTCTATTATGATTCGAATCGTCGACACGAGGTCAGGCGCGGTTCATAGGGTGAAAATGTTGTTGTATTTAAATGTTGGAAAATAAATTTATTTTTGTAATAAGGAATCGATATAATTGGAGCCAGCTACACACCATGCACATATCAAATTCTTACATGGTGACCCTAGTAAAGAAATCACGCAACGCGCGCCAATAAGCAAACTTCCAACGCCTGCTATTGCTGTTCTAAGCTGTTTCCGTTTTAATTCTTCATCATGGAAGAAAATTCTGCCGTCAAGATGCCTCCATTTAATTTCGGAGACCCTCAACTTTGGTTTATAATGGCCGAGGCAACATTTCAGCTTGCAATTCCGAAACCGATAACAGCCAGTGCAACCAAGTACAACTACTGTGTAGCTCACCTCTCTCCAGAAGCAGCAGCTATAGTTCGAGATGTAATCACTTATCCTGACAAAGACGATCCTTACAAGCAACTGAAAGAGGAACTTATTAAAAGGTGCGGTGAATCGAAATCCCAAGAAATAAGATGTCTTCTTGCCGGCGAGCAGTTAAGTGACCGAAAGCCGACTGATTTACTCCGAGTTATGCAAAGGCGTGCCGAGAATCATCAAATTTCGGATACTCTTCTACTGGAATTATTTCTACAACAACTGCCGAAAAACGTACAATCAATCCTTCTAGCAATTAGCCCTCTAAATGCCGCTAAAGCTGCGGAAATTGCAGATAGAATCATGGAAGTTACACCACCCGAGGTAAGCAAAATTTCGATCTCTAATTCCTGTGAAAAAGTAAATAATGCCTCTCAGTCAGAACTTCTGGAAGAAATAAAAGCACTTCGCAAAGAAGTTGCTTCTTTACGTCGATCAAGAAGTGCCGATCGCAGACCGAGAAATAATTCTCGTAAACGAGCTGACTTTCGCTTTCGACAGCGCAGCCCTTCTCAATCGAATGATGTTTGTTGGTATCATAAAACTTTCAATAAGAACGCTCGCAAATGTATTCAGCCATGTTCCTTTTCGGGAAACGTGGAGGGGCAGGAGTAGCGGCGACGAACTTTTTGCCCTCTGAGTCATCAAATCAATGTCGCGTATTTATTTTAGATAAAAATTTAAACCAACAGTTTCTTATTGATACCGGAAGTGACTGTTCTATTTTTCCAGCCAATAAAAATGAAAGAAACTTGGCACCTATCCAGACTTTTCAAGCCGCTAATGGCTCTCCAATTTTTGTTTATGGAAAAAAAAATTATTATCTTTGAATTTAGGATTAAGAAGAAAATTTGTATTTCCTTTTTATATTTGTAATGTTTCAAAAGCAATTATTGGTGCAGATTTTTTATATCATTTTAATTTAAATGCTGATCTTAGAAAGCGCTGTTTATATGATAATAATACTCATTTAAAATGTCATGCTATTTATAAAAGTGCTGATGTTGTATCTATAAAAACTATTTGTGGTAATAATCAGTATACTAAATTATTAAGTGAATTTCCTAACTTAACAAAATCTCCTTGTTTAGACCAAACAGTCAAACATAATGTAATGCATCATATACAAACCAAAGGTGCCCCTGTTTTTGCTAAAGCGCGACGTCTAGCGCCTGATAGCCTGAAAATTGCAAAAATGGAATTTCAGCAAATGCTTGACTTGGGACACGTCCGTCCGTCAAGTAGTAATTACGCATCACCATTACACATGGTTCCAAAAAAGGGATCATTAGATTGGCGTCCGGTAGGTGATTACCGTGCGTTAAATGCACAAACAGTTAAGGATAGATATCCTATTCCATGCATTGTAGACTTTACGAGTGAATTGCATGGTAGTAAAATATTTTCACATATTGATCTTGTTAAAGCATTTCACCAGATTCCCATAGCCCCAGAGGATATACCCAAAACTGCAATAATTACTCCCTTCGGACTGTTTGAGAGTACGCGTATGCAATTTGGGTTATGTAATGCTTCTGCTACATTTCAAAGGTTTGTGGATGAAGTAACTAGGGATTTAGACGGTGTCTATTCTTTTATTGATGATATCTTAATTGCAAGTAAAAGTCCTCAGGAGCACATGCTTCATTTAAGAGCTTTATTTGAGAGATTGTGTTATTACGGTTTAACAATTAATCATTCAAAATGTAAATTTGGAGAATCTAGTTTGGAATTTTTGGGATATCAAATATCAGAAAATGGTTTACAACCATTGCCAGACCGTGTTGAAGCTATTCAAAAATTTCCCATGCCTAAGAATTTAACTCAACTACGCAGATTTTTGGGCATGTACAATTTTTATAGACGATTCATTCCTCGAGCTGCTCACATTTTAGCCCCACTGAATAAATTCTTAGAAGGTCATCAAAATAAAAGGAAATCTCCTCACCCTTCTAAAAAGACAGAGAATACTCTACAATGGACTGAAGAAACTGAAAAAGCATTTACTTTAGCCAAACAAGCACTTGTTGATGCTACTTTGCTTAAATACCCTATTCCTGGTGCGCAATTAAGTCTTTGGACGGATGCATCAGACCTTGCTATAGGAAGTTCATTGATGCAATTGTCCGGCGATAAATAGGAACCAATTGCATTTTTGTCGATGAAGCTAAGTAAAAGTCAAAGAAACTGGTCCACCTACGATCGCGAATTGTATGCAATTTATGCATCTATAAAAAAATTCCGTCATATGCTTGAGGGTAGGAATTTCTCTATTTATACTGATCAGAAACCCCTTATTTTTGCATTTAAACAAAAACCAGAAAAATGTAGCCCTCGACAGCTTAGACATTTAGATTATATTTCCCAATTTTCAACTGACATCCGTCATGTTAATGGTAAAGACAATATAATTGCAGACACGCTTTCGCGAATCGAAATCGATGCTATCACAACTCCTCCAAACTTGGATTATAAAAAAATTGCTCAAGAGCAACTAAATGACTCTGAATTAGAGCAACTACTTAAATCTAACTCATCTTTAAAGTTAGAAAAACATTATTTTCCCTTGGAGGATATTCATCTAATTTGTGATATGTCAACTAATCAACCAAGACCTTTTATTCCTAAAGCATATAGGCAAATTGTATTTAAAAATGTGCATTTCCTATCTCATCCTGGCACATCAGCTACCTCAAATTTAATATCCAAACGATTCATTTGGCCAAAAATGAAATCTGATATTAGAGATAGAATTCGTGCTTGTACTAAATGCCAGCGTGCAAAGGTATTTCAGCATACCAAAGCTCCACTAAGCACATTCTCTGAACCAGATGCTCGTTTTTCTCACATTCACCTCGATTACATAGGACCGCTTCCTATTTCTGAAGGTAAGAAATATTGTCTTACAATTATAGATAGATTTACTAGATGGTCCGAGGTAATACCTACTGTTGACATGACAGCTGAGACAACTGCACATGCGCTTGTACATGGATGGATATCCAGATTTGGAACTCCATTAACAATCACTACCGACCAAGGTAGATATTTTGAATCCACACTTTTTCGTGAACTCGCAAACATGATAGGTAGTCATAGGATACATTCTGCGTCTTACCATCCTCAATCAAATGGTATGATTGAGAGATTACATCGACACCTTAAGAGTTCTCTCATGGCTCACGAAAATTTAAAATGGACAGAGACATTACCTGTGGTTTTGTTAGGATTGCGAACTGCCATCAAAAGGGATCTAAATGCTACTAGTTCTCAACTTGTATACGGAACTACATTGCGTTTACCGTCTGATCTTTTAAGAGACGATTCTATTGTAAATGCAACTGCAACACCCACTTATGTATCCAACCTCATTTTAATGATGAGGAAACTTAATCCAACTAATCCCACTTATCACGGTAATGATAAATTTTTTGTAAATCCATCTTTGAAATCTTGTTCACATGTATTTCTAAGAATTGATAAAGTTCGACATCCTTTAACTCCGCCATATTCTGGACCTCACATAGTCAAAAGTCGAACAGATAAAAATCTTGTCATTGATTTAAATGGCCGTAATGTAACTGTCACTATAGACAGATGCAAACCTGCTTACGAATTTTCAGAGACAATTTCTCCCAGAGCAACACCAAAAGTGATTCAAAATCAATTCTCAAACAGAAAATCGCAGGGAAGTAATGAAAACCTTTCTAATGTGAGAATAACTAGATATGGGAGACATGTTCATTTTCCTAAAAGACTGTGCGAGTAAATTTAAGGAAAATGTTTGCAAATTTTTTATGTTATAATTAATTTTTTATGTAACTAAAAAAAATTCTTATTGTTCAAATTGTTCTTACTTGTATTACTTACTTACGTTATGATTGCATCCACTACCCAGTGAGTTTCGTTTCCTTCGTCACTGGGGGGATACTTTGTAGTGAATACAAATACTTGTAACCTATGGGCCGATCCTGATCTAGTGCGACGTAATCTGAAACTAATCTTAATCGTAATCGAAACTGATTCGTTCGATTACTTCAACTTCTTCTATTATGATTCGAATCGTCGACACGAGATCAGGCGCGGTTCATAGGGTGAAAATGTTGTTGTATTTAAATGTTGGAAAATAAATTTATTTTTGCAATAAGGAATCGATATAATTGGAGCCAGCTACACACCATGCACATATCAAATTCCTACACTCTTTATGCAGAGCAAGATTAAAATGTACCAAATGCGGGAAGAGACATTTAGATATTATGTGTTACGGTGAAAATAAACGTTCAGATAATGAGAAGCCGGAATCGAAAGAAGTCGCTGAAAACACAACACTTGCAAATAACAGTTGTTCGAGGGAAGTTTATCTTCAGACTTTGATTGCTTACATTAAAGAAAATCATTTGAAGCATTTTATAAGGGTAATTATAGATATGGGTAGCCAACGATCGTATATTTCCAAATTTACGGCTAGAAAGATGAAATTAAAGGGGTTAGGAGAAGAATGCGTGAATCATGGTTTATTCGGCGGAATTGAGCATACAGAAGCGCATCAAAGATATCGCATTAATCTGTCGAATGTTGATGGAAGCTATAACTTTGAGTTGGATGCTTTAGATGAAAAGAAAATATGTGCTTCCTTACCTAAAATGAATGATGCTCATTGTTTGAACCAGTTAAAAGATATGGGTATTCTGATAAGTGATGTGGCGATAAATGAAAGATCTTGTCTATATGAAAAGAATCCTGGTGAAATTCATTTGCTCATTGGAGCTGATTACGCTGGTAAATTGTTAACGGGAAATATAAAACATCTTTCGGGAAGTTTGGTTGCTGTGCAAACACACTTGGGATGGACTGTAATGGGTAAATCTGATATTATAAACACAAACAAAAGTAGTTCACTGCTAGTATTGTCATTGCATGTAAATAATGCTAAGATTTCTGATCTCTGGAATTTAGATTCCTTGGGTATTAAAGAAGATAGTGCAAAACGTACTAAAACAGAAACCCAGGAACTTGCTTTAGAACATTTCAGAGAAACGGTTAGTAGAGATAATACTGGTAGATATAAGGTAAATTTACCCTGGTTAGATGGACATCCTCCTTTGCGTGATAATAAAGAATTTGCCCAAAAAAGGCTTAAACACACAGTTAAATCCCTGAAATCAAAGAATCGATTAAATGAATATCAAGAGGTTTTCAATCAGTGGGAGAATGAAGGCATCATTGAGCAAATTAATCCAGTTAAGATTAATCCTGAAGGTCTGGGGATACATTATCTGCCTCACAGAGCAGTTTTTAAAGACAACTCTACCACTAAAGTGCGTCCTGTATTTGATGGATCCGCTAAAACTAGAAACTCCGTATCAATAAATGAATGTATCGAGAAAGGTCCCAACCTTATTGAAATGATCCCAGCTATTCTAAATAGATTTAGATGGGGGAAAATCGGAGTTATTTCGGACATAAAACAGGCCTTTCTTCAAATAGCCCTAAATGAATCTGATAGGGATGTTATACAGTTCATGTGGTGGAAGGACGGAGATCCCCAAAACATAGTCATAGACACTGTAGGGTCGTATTTGGCATATCATGCAGCTCCTTTCTACTTGCAGCAGTTTTGAATCATGTACTAGATCAGGTAGAAGAGCCTTTGAGGAGTCTTGCAGTGAAACTGAAAGACTCATTATATGTTGATAACTGCGTTGCAAGTGTGGACTCTGTTTCTGAGTTAGAACATTTTAAAACAGAGACTCAAAGAATTCTGAAGACGGCTAAGTTTGATTTACGTGGATGGAAAAATAATTTTCTTCCTGAGATAGAGGAAACTGTCCAAGATAGTTCAGGTGCCGTAGAAGAAAAAGAGGTATCAGTTTTAGGTCTAACGTGGGATAGGGAAGAAGACACTTTGTCATGCTAGCTGATCCGAACGGAAAACGAAGGTGAACCAATTACCAAAAGGAAAATTCTGTCTGTAGCACACCAGCTATTCGATCCCATAGGGTTCACTTGCCCTATAACATTAATTCCTAAATTGCTCCTTCAGGAATGTTGGAAATTGGGAATCTCGTGGGATTCAAAATTACCTGAAGATGTAATTAACAAATTCAAAAAATGGAAAGATAAATTACATGAACTGAAATTTCTAAAAATACCTCGTAGACTTTCTAAGTTAGATCTTAATGAGTCCAGCTTAACTCTTCACACTTTCTGTGATGCGTCTAAGTTGGCCTATGCAACTTGTATATTTTTAAGGGCAGAAAAAGAAGGGAAGGTAACTTGCCAATTAATTCAATCCAGATCTAGAATTGCACCTTTAAAGGGAATATCCGTACCAAGGATGGAATTACTCGCGTGCAATATTGGTGCTAGACTGGCCAATTCTGTGAAGAAAGATCTGAATCTGGTTGATATTGAATCATTTTTCTGGAGTGACTCCATGGACGCTTTGCATTGGATTAAGAAAGAAGGCCCTTGGATGACTTTTGTGTCCAATCGAGTTAACGAAATAAGAAGACTCTCGGAAGCCTATGAATGGAAGTTTGTTCCTGGGCACAGAATCCAGCTGATCTACCATCAAGAGGATGCTCTGTAAAAACCTTACTGAAGAAACAATGGTACGAAGAACCTCCCTGGCTTAGAGATTCCAGAGATAAATGGCCAGATTTTGAACTGTCGCCTGATGAAAATATTATATACGCTGAAAAGAAGAAAACTGTAGTATCATCTTTGAATAAGAAGAATGATGAGTTTTATAACAATATATCTTCCTACAAGAAAATACTTAGAATTACAGGTTGGATGTATAGATTTTATGAAAACTCTAAAGGATTTAACAAGAAATCCGGAGAATTGTCTAAAGCAGAAATTAAAAGAGCTGAGCTTAAAATTTTGAAAAAAATACAAGAAGACTCATTCCATAACGAGAATACTCAACGTCTGAAACCTTTGGAAACTTTTACAGACGCTGATGGAATTTTAAGGGCAAAAACGAAACTCACCATGAGAGAAGAAGATGGCAATTTTAAAGTTCCGATTGTTCTACCATCTGATCATCATGTTGTAAAGAGTCTCATTTTATATAAACATCAAGAACTTGGACATCCAGGAGTTCAATCCTTAATGGTGGCTCTTAGAGAAAACTATTGGATACTTAAGAGTAGAAGAACAATAAAGAAGATAATCAAGACCTGCATCATTTGTCAAAGGTTTAGTGTCAAACAACCAGAAATACCAGAAGGAACTCTAGCAGAAGATCGAGTAAAAAATGCTTCGATTTTTGAAGTTATTGGAGTGGACGTAGCGGGTCCTTTGATTATAAAAGAAAGCAAGAAGGTCTGGATTCTTATTATCACCTGTGCGGTTTATCGAGCTGTGCATTTAGAACTGTTGATGTCTCTATCAACAGACAATTTCCTTCTGGCACTTAGAAGATTCATAGCTCGTAGAGGACATCCATCGATCATCTACTCTGATAATGGAACCAACTTCATCGGAATGGACAACTCTCTGAAAACTATCAACCTAAGAAGATTAGAAACGTCATTTACTCTTATTACCTGAAAATTCATTCCTCCGGCAGCACCGTGGTGGGATGGATTTTGGGAGAGGTTGATAGGTCTCTTAAAAAGAATCTTAAGAAAAGTATTAGGTCGCACCTCTTTAAACTACCAAGAAATGGATTGTGTGATTGTGAAAGCCAATTAAATTCACGGCCTCTAACCTACGTTAGTGATGATCCAGACGATTTATATCCACTAACAGCTGATCTATTTTTAAAGGACATCCGTAACAGTGTTACAGCAGACTTAGATAAAATAAGATCAGCTGATAAAAGAGAACTGAATAAACGACTCATTTATCGAAAGAGACTGATGTCTGATTTACACATCAGATTTCGCAACGAATATTTGAGTCAGTTGCATCAACCATCAACAATTCGAACACAAGTCTATAAACCTAAAATAGGGGATATTGTCTTAGTATGGAATGAAAACCTAAAAAGAATATACTGGCCCTTGGGAAGAATCCTGTCCATCTATACCAGAAAAGATGGAATAGTAAGAAGAGCAAAGATCAAGACTAAATCAGGAATTGTGATCAGACCCATTCGCAAGCTGTGTCCTTTAGAACTAGATGGAGAAAGCCTCATCACCAACGAGGACGAATTTCCAGATACTCCAAGAGATCCTGAAACACAAGACGTTCCTGAGTCGAATACAGTCACCACCAGAGCTGGACGACAAGCTCGACCACCATCCAGATATAGACCATAGTGTTGAGTTTCAGTTGAATAAGTCCTGAAACTCAAAAGGGGGAGTGTTCAAAACAGACTGAACTACCCTCTACCACGTGACTTTCTGACTTTCCATAAAGTCCGGACTTGCTCTTCCAGAGGGCGTTTCGGCTTACCTCGAAACTGAAACTAAAACTCTTGATGTGAAACTGAAACTTACGCCATTTTACT
>BGPR01053536.1:0-10384 GCA_013235015.1 Araneus ventricosus | reverse complement strand
AGAGTGCCTAATAATTTACTTTACTGATTTTATTTTAACTTTGAACCAAAGCATTTATTTAGTAATAATTTTAAATAAGTTATATGATATATATGTTATATATTACGAGGGCGGTTCCGAATGCTTTTTTACAAGAAAGCTTTATTGCAATCCGAAACATACAACGGCATAACACAATTCAAATTTTTGGCCATTTCTCCGCATATTCGCCACCGACACTGATACATTTTTCGTACCGTGAAATCAATTTCAAGAAACCATCCTGGTAAAAATCGGTGTCCCAGCGAGCGAAGGAAATTCTTCACTGCCCTCTGAACCTCTTCATTGCTTCGGAAGTGGCGTCCCGATAGTGCTGACTTCAATGCAGGAAAAAAGTGACAGTCTAGTGGGGCAATATCGGGACTGTGGCCGGGTGATCCAATCTCCCCATTCCAGGCGACGAATGTGTTCTTTTGTGTCCCCTGCTGTGTGGGGTCTTGCATTATCGTCCGAGAACATAACCCCTCAAGGTTTACTGCCATACTTGCAGTCTTGTGATCAATGTGAAGTGCTTCGGCACCCATCTTCACCTTTTTCTAGCATTGAAGTCAGCACTATCGGGACGTCACTTCCGAAGCAGTGAAGAGGTACAGCAGGCTCTGAAGAACTTCCTTCGCTCCCTGGGAACCGATTTTTACCAGGACGGTTTCTTGAAATTGATTTCAAAGTACGACAAATGTATCAGTGTCGGTGGCAAATATGTGGAGAAATAGCCAAAAGTTTGTATTTTGTTATGCCATTGTATGTTTAGGATTGTAATAAAGCTTCCTTGTGAAAAAGCGTGCCGAAACTCACTTTCGGAACGTCCCTCGTATGATATATATAAAATAAATGTATTATATAATTTTATACGCTATTCAATTATTTTATTAGCTTGGTATTTTAGTTGTATCATTGTCGCTCAAATTCCTAGTTACGGTTGTGATAGAGCGCGAAATTACTCCAGTCAAGCGTGCTCAAATTTGTTAGAGCGGTCCTGATTCTAGCAAGAAAAGGATTCACACTGGGCTCGATTTTGTGTTGATAAACTGGGGCAGGTTGTGTTTCAGACCAGGACGTCTGAATAAGGTGTCAGGAATAATAAGAGGAGAGTGGTGAGTTACTGAGGAATTGTTGGTTGTGTGTGTGCGTGGAGGCCTCATGCCATTATTTTGCGCTGGGGCCTGGCTCGGCTCTTTGAGGCTCTGTTCCACACAGGACCGTATACAGTAAAGCACCATTTATACGTCGTTTCATCACAGTCCCGATCCATCCCTATCCATTGTAATGTTAAAATATATCGTTTATACGACGCAAAGCTTCGGTTATACGTCGTTACCCCACATTCTAAAAAGTGAAAATTTCCTCCTTTCTATCACGTGAACTGTGATAAAGACATCGTGACTTCGAAATTATTCACAATTGATGAATTAATAGAAGACAAATTGTCTGATGCTAATTTAAGCGCTGATTAAGATGTTATTCCACCTTTTCTTAAAAACGCGATGGATTCCATTGAGAGAATTCGAACTTATTTCTTTTGTCAAAAGAATAGTGAAAAAGCATTCAATGAACTTATTGATTGATTGATTTGAGGGTTTTTTTTTTTGGGATTTTTAGCTGCAAAGGCTATCATCCTCGTATTCACCAAAGGTTCAAATTAAAAAAATGTCAAAAAACTTCAGGTTCTGGAGGAAAATATGAAGGTTCTGTTTATTTTCAAAGACTTTGCTTGCGAGTTTCTTAAATCTATAGGTTGCTGAAGAAACAAGTCCAAGTTTGTTCAATTCGATTCATAGTACTTAATACTCAGCACGTCAGACAACGCTTAAAGATTTTCTTAATTAATCTGCTACCCGCACGCACATAAATCGTATAAGATATGTACGCAAGATATGCAATTAAGGCATGATTTTTCTCATTTTTATGATAAATCTTAATTTTAAAATTTAATTATTGGTTTCCATACTTTGTAGTATTATACTAGTAATATCTTAAAAAACTTTAAACTTAATATTTTTAATTATATTTGCATTAGTAGCATTCAATTTACAATAATCTGTAGTTTAAAGTATCAGAATATCAGCTGTTCTAGTTCCTTGCATCTTATTGGCTGCTTCAAGAGCATTCTGATTGATCCCAGAATTCCATTTCTGACGAATGCAAAAAGAACATTCCTATAAGAACAATCGTATTCAAGGTCGATACCAATGAGTATTGTCTCGTTGTATTGTCTAATTTAGTATTGGTTATGTTGAATGTAAATAAATCTATATTTTTTATAATTTCATTATTCATGCCACATTCGCCACACTAAAAATCAGAGTTGTTTATTAAAATTTCGATTATACGTCTTTTCATTTATACGTCGTTTTACGTCAGTCTCTTGAAAGACGTATAAACGGTGCTTTACTGTATTTTGTATCAGCAGATACTTAAGTAACTGAATTGATGATTGGAGAAACCATATGAGCCTGTAATATAAAAATGCCGGGAGGTTTACAAAGAGCTGATTATTTTTTTAAACCGATGATTTAAAATTTTTTACCTGACAGATTTTATATAACTATGATGTGACTTTACTTGACGTTTGTCAGTTCTTCGGTCATTATGCAAATACAGTGAAACCTCGCATAACGAGCATAATTCGTTCCAGATGTTTACTCGTTATGCGAAACATTTTTTCCCATAGAAATCAATGTTAAATACGATAATGCGTTCCATGCCTAAAAAAATACTCAAAAAATTTTATCTATAAAGAAAATTATATATAAGATCGCTAAGGAGCATCAATCATCAACTAGCATGGAAATGCGGGTACTATTTTCAGAAATGAAAAGAGGAATGAGTGCTAAACACGAACTGACAAACCTGTTCTGTTATCCTTATTAAAAGAAATAAGTCAATTGCAGTACGTCATTGACTTAAATACGTCAGTCAACTCGTTACGTCACAACATTTGTTACGTAGCGTATCAACAACTGTAAATTACATGGCAGAAAAATAGTTTTTATAAATCCATAGCCGTAAATATTATTGGAATCAAAAAATGAAAATAACCAAAGTCATTCGTTCCATTCAAAACGTTTATTATTAGAAAAAAGAAATCCAAACAAAAGATCTCATTCGATTAACAGTTAAAAACAGGTTACAGTTAAAAGTGTACTAGATGCCTAGATTGATAAGAAAGCAAAATAAAAGCTCCGTGGATATAACAGTACAGGGTTGCCATATCAAAATAAGGCCAAACCTTCTTAAAAATAAGGCCAAAAAAGGCCAAATTGACTGAAAACCTCATTTGATATTAGAAAAAAAGGCCATCCTTCATGAAAACGAGTCCCACTTGATATGCATATGTTCAATGCTCTATCATTAAACTAAAATTTAAGTGAAAGAAATTTAAAACATCCTTGTTCTATTCAGGAGCTATTTCGTTTGACAGCTCAGTTCATTATAATCACTTGAAATGTGTAGCATCAAAAATTTATTAAAAAACAGTAGAATAAGTAATTAAAAATTGTTCGAAAAGTCAGTAGCGAAAATAAAGCCAAAAAAGGTCCAAATTGAATTTAAGGCCAAATGAAAATTCCTAAGGCCAAAGGCTTTGAAAAAAGGCCAAATTTCCATAATTTATTTTGCTCGTTATGCGAGGTTTCACTGCACCCTTTTAAAATTTGAAAACAACATGGAACACAATTTTGAAGGGGGAAAAATGCCCCATGAGGTGTCTGCAATCAACGATTTAGTTATAGATACGCTTACATATGAGTGAGTTCTCTCATAAAATGAATTCGCTGCCATAACCAGTAACTATCCAAACTTGGCTACACTTCCAGCATTTAATCAGTGAACAGCAATAGTTGAATTAAGAATATTGGTGTTAACAACCAGTTTCATTTCATTTCATATTTATTTACAAACAAAATTTTATAGTATAATATTTTTAATTAATTTTTATTTGTCATTAGATACCTTTCATTTTCTTATTTGT
This sequence comes from Araneus ventricosus, assembly GCA_013235015.1. Lineage (NCBI taxonomy): Eukaryota > Metazoa > Arthropoda > Arachnida > Araneae > Araneidae > Araneus > Araneus ventricosus. Next base: position 6,375 of record BGPR01053536.1, on the reverse strand, counting down.
TTTTGAATTTTGGGTTGGAGAAAAACTTTTCATTTGTGGAAAAACCTTTTAAAACACCGTTTCTAGCAGCTTTTTAGCAGACCTTCCTTGCTTTAGCTTATTTATATTAACGTCTCGCTTTGAAACAACACGAGGGCTTTTTTTGGGCTTGACCTCGCAATTCTAAACCGCGGTTACATGAAGAAGACGACACCTGAGCTAGTACCCCTTCTCCAAGCTCCCGCACCACACCAGCCTTTAGTCTTCTCTTTTACTTGCCTTGATTGGTGGGTCTGGGACCTTTACTTTTATCTTCATGTATATAAGTTGTGTTTTATTCTGAAAAAAATTATGATTTCGGATCTGTGATCCTTTTATTATTTTAACTTTGTGTATATAGAGATATATTTTATTTTCTTCTTTTACTATTTTAACTTTATATAATGCAGAAATATATTTTATTAAATTGGTTTCATTGATGTATCTTAAAAATTTTAAACCCTGAAATATTCAGTTGACCAAATATTTTCTTGGAGGCGTCGTGTGTTGAACTCCGGGTTCCCGGACATTGTACATGCCCTGTTGGGACTTGAGCGCCAGGTGTCCTGTCTTGCTTTTCAGTGTTGCACATTCCTGGGCCTTGCTCTCACTCAGTGTAGGTTCGGAACATAGGTTTTTTTTTTTTTATCTTGATGGGGTTTTGTGTGTGTGTTTTTGAGGTTTTGGTTTTAAATTTGACGATGATTATTTTTAGTATAATTAACTTGAATGCACCGTAGAATTTATTGTAATTAACTCTCTCCCAGCAAGTTTGGTGGCTGGTAACTTCTGTGCTTATATGGATTTGTGTTTCCGCCTTTGATTGGACGTAGAATGTAAAATCCCATTAAATAGATCCTTAGATTGGTTTGTGTGGTTTTAGAATCTTTATCTTGGGGTTTAATTATTGAGTGCTAGTTTGTTGTTGTTGTGTGTGTGTGAGTTTGTGTGTTGATTTTCTTTCATTCTGTGTGTTTTTGGCATTTATAAAACGAGACCAATTGTAGTTTTACATCCTTGGGTGGTATTTGAGATTATACTTTGCTCCTGTATTTATAATTCTCCCAGCCCGAGAGGTTTGTCTCTCTCTCGGCTGGTTGAGCCATTGTACTTAATTGGAATATCTCGATGTAACTAATATCTGCCTTTGTTTATGGTTGCAGTTTGTAACTTAAAAATTTTTTTAGCAAATCCTGCTGGTTCTCCCTCCCCTACCGGCTCACTTAAGGCCTTAAGCCTATTAGGCAGGCTGGCCCGGGATGGGTCGTGGGGAGCGCACCAGCGGGAGGGCGTTTGTCCACCTACGTCTGATTTAACGTGCAGCAGGTCCACGGCAGATCATCAGTTGAATCAGGTTTCGAGCCTGGAACCACCCGTCCCCGAAGCAGAGACCTTACCAATACGCCACCACGGCCCTTTCTTACTTTCAATTCATATAAGTGAAGAAAAGAACCTGCGTATTATTATTGCGCATGCGTAGTATAAAAATTCGCGACTAAGACAAAACGCAGTCCTTCGATTTTTCTCTCTGCGAAGACAGAAATGCCATGTTTTGCGCGTTTCCCCTAATGATTGACAACGCAAAAAGGGAAATTATGTTAGATTGTTAATGGATTTAAATTTTACGTGCGAAATTAAATTAGTGATTAAGTGTGTGTACTGAAAAAAAATTCGGGATTACTGTAGTTCCGCAATGCCCATACGCGAGCCGCCTCTGATTAACGGGTGTCTTTTCTGTTTTCCAGTCACGTGCTACATGCGTTGTAATGACAAGAAAACATTCATGGAGCTCCGCTATGCCCAAGTCTACAAAAAGATGGAGAAGGAGGAGTTAGAGAAGAAAATGAATGTACGAAATTCCTTAATTTTTATATTTTCATGAAATATAATACCGAATTTTAATCAATAATTTCTTAAATGAAATTATTTGTTTGTTTTCAATTATCATCTGCCTGTAATCAACGCATTCATTTCGTGTGATGTCACAGTCACATGACAAAAGGAGCTGCGCATTAGGGTGGATCGAAAAATCAAAGTGTGGATAAAATAATCGGCATAGGGTGCAAAAGTTGTCTTTTAAGTGTACTAGCATATATGCAAAATTTTTTCAACTTTGTTTAATATCTTAAAGTGCCCCAGGGCGCTTAAATATTTGCAAAAAAACGTTTTTTTATGCAAATTTGGAATTAAAAATTAAAATTAAAAATGTGTTAAAGAAACGATTTTACAGAGAGAAACGTAGAGGAGAGGGCGAAGGAATGATAAAAAATACCAACAAAAACTGGAAAATTATCGTACTGAAAAAATATCGTGTTTGTTCGATATCACATTTTGTAAGTGTACAAATTTCGATACATGTAAATTCCAAAAAGATATGAAAATTCCACTCGCTGAGCGATTTTTTATAAAAGATCGAATATTAGAAAGGAAAATGGTTATTGGAGAAGTGGAAGTAATTGCTACTGAAAAAAAAGAGAAAAGGAAAAAGAAAACAGATGGAAGACAAAAGAATAAAACGTAAAATGGTTAAAACTAATGCTGATTCTGCTCATGCTCAATCAATGGAGCTACTTGAGCTCAACACTATGTCTTCGTCCTTGTATACAGATACGGATGTAATTACCTTGGAATATCAATCATAAAATCGTTTAGATTTCCCTACATTAGCAATGGAATGTGATTGATACGGAATTTCAGATAGAACAGCTACTTCATTCGCCAGTGCTGTTCTACATTGGAATTATACACGAAGGAGAAGCTTCGCATGTGGTAGATCGCAATAAAATTCGTAGACAGCATAAAAAGCTTTAAAATGCAATTGCAAAGTCTACTAAGTTAACAGTGTCTCTGTCTCTTTTAATCAGATTATATTTCGATGGGAGAAAAGACAACACAAAAGGTGCTAATTAAGAAGGACACAAAGTACTACTCAAAGACCACGAACGAGGAGCATTATACTCTTATAAACGAACCGACCTGTGTATATCGGACACGTTACTGCTGCAACAGGAGGAGCTAAGACCATAAAAGAAGCAATACTCAATTTTTTGGAACACATAATATGCAATTAAATGGGCTAACAGTAATTGGATGCGATGGAACAAATGTTAATACTGGGCAGAAGGGAGGTATTATTCGCTTGATGGAACTGGCCTCAATAGACCATTACAATGGTGAATTTGTTTGCTACAAACAAATGAGTTACCTCTCCGTCATCTACTAAATTCTTTGGATGGTGCAACAACTGGTCCTAAAGAATTTTAAGAAAACCTACGAGGAGCTACATGTAGCTCCTTTTTCTTCAATAAGTACGGAGAATATGCCACATAATATAGATAGAATGGTTCTCAGCAATGATTAACAATATCTATATAATATTTGCCTACCGATATCACGCGGTGAATGTTATTCTGACCTGACATTAAGAAAGCCTGGTCCAGTTGTTCACTCAAGGTGGCTAACAATTGCAGGTAGAATTTTAAGGTTGTATGTGGTCACAGAAAAACTATCTGACAATCTTATTATTCTTGCAACATATATTATGAAGGTATACGCAACCTGTATGGTTCCATGTCAAGACAAAGCCCTCCATAAAAGAAGGAGCGCTGCATATTTGGAGACTTATTTCATTTTTTAGATATTTGGAACCCAATTTAAGAAATATAGTACACACTTTTATTCAACAAAATAGCTTCTTTTGTCATCCAGAAAATTTGCTATTGTCAATTCTCACAGATAACGGAGAGGTTATAAGGTCTTTAGCACTACGAAAACTAATTTGTGCTAGAAATGAAAACAGAGGAATCAGAATAATAATTTTTCAAGTACCAAAAATAGACTTTAAAGCAAAGGATTTTTTTGCACTTATTAACTGGCAATGAGTTGGACATTTGAACCACCTCTTTTGATGAATGCGCCATTTAAAGAAATAGAGCCGATGGTAAAAGTTAGAAGGAGGAATGGTCAAAATATCCATGCCATACCCAAGCTGTAGAAAGATGTTTTCGCATAGTGTCTGAAGCGTCCGAAAGTGTACATGGAGAAGAGAAGAGACACGGCTTCATATTGAATAGATACAATCAAAAAGTCTTATCAAGCATTATAATACCAAGAAGGATTACATCCTTTAGAAATATGTAAATCTTCAAACTAATAGAATTAAAAAATCTATGATTAAGTTCACTTTTTATAAGTTTTGTGATTTATTGCTTTGACTATTAAATTTATACTTCATGTATTATTATAAAATTATAATTATTTATAAGTTTATACTTTAATACTTGAATAATCTGCCAATTTTTCAAATATATTTCATTAATTCACAATTTTTAATAGATATTTGTAAAAATGACAATTTTAAACTTTTGGGGGGCTTTCGGGCCACCAGAAGATATGAATGAACTTTAATAATAATAAAAAAACGTAAACTAATATACCCAAAACAAAACTTTCTTACCCGGCGCTAAAGGAAATTTTAAAAATATTTTTTATAAATTTCCCCCAAATAATGTCATTTTTAATTATTTTTGGGGCACTGGAAGATATGAATGGATTTCAATAAAAAAATATATGTAAACTAATATACTTAAGACACAACTTTCCCACCCCATGCCAAAAATAATTTCAAAATAAAACAAAAAAAATTGTAAATTTTCATAAAAAATTCAATTTTTAACTATTTTTGAGGCGCTTGGGGCACCGGAAGATATAAATGAATTTCAATAAAAAAAATTATATAAACTAATATACTTAAGACAGAACTTTCCCGCCCCATGCCAAAAAGAATTTCAAAAAAAAATTTTTTTCCTATACTTTTCGATCCACCCTACTGCGCATGCCATCTAGACATGTAACTAAGTGTTGCACTGTACAAAATCAGCGGTAGTGGTCTCCCCTAAACTTTCTCTTATACTCCTAACACCTGTAGAGAAAAAAATAAACCCAAAAGCAGTAAAACGAACAAGAACCCCTAATGCAGTGGAGAAAAAAAAATAAGCGAAACGTCATACCACGATATCCGAAGGTCGTCGAACGCGGAAGTGGAATTAGAAGCCGGCGTGATTACTAATAGGACTGGCTGTAAGATAAAGAAAACGAAATTTGCAATTTCAACGTTTTTTTTAACCAATTGACAAGAAAATTAGACACAAATCTACCATTAAGGTAAGAAGGCCACATACGAAATTTAATTTATCATATTAATTTGTTAAAGAAGTTATTGCGCTCAAAAGTATGCGATTATACAGATAGAGAGTCAACCCTTTGACGGATTTGGTCCAAAAAACTTTGATACAAACCTACATTCCTGATGATAAAACTGTGTACCAAATTTTATCCATCTAGCTATTCAAGTTTTTGAGTTACAGTGTTCGCATGACTTCGGACATACAGACAGACAGACTTCCCGTTGACGGATTTTGTCCAAAATTTGACAGAAATCTACAAATGATGTGTAAAGATCACATACCGAATTTCATCCCAGTATCTCTAATAGTTTTCGAGTTATCGTGTTCACAGACAGACATAATTCCGAAATTGTGTTTTTCGGATTCAGGGAGGTCTAAAACGTGGATATTCATGAAAAACTGAAGTTCGAATTTTTTGACGATCACAATACTTTCTCTTTGTATACTTCGTATACGAGAAAGTACAAAAGAGTGCGCATGCGCCTGTCTAACATCTTAGGCTTTGTTTAATTTTTATGCGAACTTTTTTTAAGAGAAAAAAAAATCGTTATTATTCGAGTTTCGAGTGTTACATTACAAAACAGAAAAACGATTGTCGTATTTAAAGCTTCTCAAGTTTCCACTCAATCGTACCGAGTTATTAAAAGCATAGACTTTTCCCTTTGAAGATTCAAAAGGAAATTTTTAAGCCTACATTCATCTGTGTATAGAGTTCTTTTCAGCATAAATGTTTTCCCAACACATAGTTGTATACATTTATTAAATAACTTATATAATTTAAAAGTAATTTAATAAATAACAAAGGCCTATAAAATTTAACTTTCGTCTGGGGTTTACATAAATTTATGCAAATTACATGATATTTGTGATGCCAATTTCAAAAATGATATCCATTTTTCTGTATCACATAAGGAATTTTTTTTATATTTGTGAAGCTAAAAATTTCTAATTTGAGACATTTTTAAAAACACTCATATATATACAACTTACAAAAAATTTTCTTACAAAAAATACTTGAAAAAATCAAATATTTAATACTACAGTTAGATTATAAAAATTAGACAAAATTGTTTTACTTTTCTTTCAAATGAACGCTTGTGCCCTCTAAATTTTAAAACTGGTTCAATGTTTCTTGTTAAGCCCCAACAGTAATCTGCCATCATATTCACAT
>BGPR01053535.1:0-10384 GCA_013235015.1 Araneus ventricosus | reverse complement strand
ATGATCGTTCGATAATGTTTATTCGATGAATCCAATCTTCAGGCTCCCTCACAATAATATATTTCGAATAATGAAAGGGTAGATTAACAATCAATCGTATCTGGCGAACCTTAAAATTTACTGATTATCTGTTTTAACTCTTAAAATGCCCAGTATTGCCTTTAAGCAACATACCCAATTTTGTCTTCTAAGATATTGAGAATAATACTGAAGCTCTAATGCCTGTTTTTTTTCAATAAGATACATATTAAATATTTTATTAAATTAATTTAGAATATAAAGATGACAGCCTGATTGTTGCTAAAAAATAAAAACAAATTGATGTTTTTCACTTGGGGGTTGGATATTTATTTGTTTTATTTATACGCTTAAGAATCATATTTTATTCTACAATATTGGAGGAAATTGTTTATCAGTATTTATTAGTTATAACAATTTATCTGTGCTTGATATTATAGAATTTTATGAAGGAAGTGCCCAGTGCTGACAATTGGTAACAAACCGTTTTACAGCTGTAAACCAGACTTAAAATAAAATAGGATTTTTTAAAAGCATTTTTACCATTTTTTATTCAAGAAATGAAAGTCAAAAACATTTTTAATAAATTTTCAAAAATTCGGGCTTTTAAGAGTTAAGAAATAAGTCGTTAAGTTAAAAGAATTAATGCTCAGTTCAGTGGCTGGAAGTCAATTTACCCTCCAACAAGAGAGCATATGCAGGAGGTACTGATATTGTGCATCGTATTATAAACTTTTATAAATTTGACTTCAATTGTTATTTATATAATCTTTGTTTAATATAAAGCTAATGAATACAGATTACATATATAAAAGTTGAATTAATTTTCTAAAACAACTACAAAATGATGGTATGACGGATGCAAATTGTTATCATCGTAAAAAATATAGTGAACTAATTCATGATTGTAAAGTATTTAATTATAATAAAAATATATACAAAATATGTACATAATGATTCAGTAACCACGAAATTCTCAGCTTGTCAAACGTAGGTCAAAAGTTAAAATATCGAAGGAATTCTTTCTCGAAATTCTTATCAAAACAAAGAACTTCTTTGCTTGTCAAATGTTGCCAAAAAATATTATCAAATTATATAATCCCGATTGCAATAAATAATCAGATGCATCGTGGCGTCCAAACTATATCACGCGCATGATATACTACTGACGTGATTTACTACTTTCTATTAGAAAACGGAAATTAATTTGAAATATATGATTAATAAAATTTAAAATTTCTCGGGAACTGTTGATCATAGCGGGATACGTTTTATATCAATCGATAGCAAATAATATTTCACTATTTTAGAGCTATTAAATTTGAAATTAGAACAATTACTCTTTTAAATTTAAAATTGCTGAAATTTAGGTGCTCTAGCAATGAAATAATGCTGTTTAAAATCTCGCAGTGCTATGGTGCTAATTTTATGGTTGGTGACGTCAGAGCGTTACCGGATCAGTGAGAGGTGGATCTGGGATATTACATTAGTAATATGGTATGAATATGTAATACGATCAGCGATTTAAGTACCTCGTACATGCGTGCGACTGTTGGAAGGTTAATAACGTACTGATAGGCAGAGCATTGAAACAAACCGGCTTCCATGTAGGGCTGCTTGAGAAAATCTGTTTGGTATTCTTGTTTAGCTGTTTGTATGATTTATTACAAGGTGCTAAGTGAGAAGAGCTTAACAAATTCATGCTCAATAGTTTGCGTTGTTAGCGGTAACGGATCTTTTCGTACACTCTTACTGACCCTAAATTAGGAAGAAGGGAAATGATACAATAGTTCCGAAGATTTTAGCCATTAAAGAACACTTATTCAGAATTCTCCAGATGAAAGAATACATTTTATCATAGAAGTATTTTATTTATAAGATATTTTTACTTCAATTAGTTTTAAGGGTTTTTTATTCTACATTTTTAAAATGAAGTTAAATGCGTGAAGACGTACACACTACACGTTTAGCGTATTTGATCTCGTCTGTTGTGTTTTGCCATCAAAGAAATCCAGTAAAATTATTACATACCAGATTTCGTATGTGATATCTGTAATTTAAATATTTCAAATAAAACGCAAATATTTAAGTGTCCTGGGGCACCGGAAGATATTAAACGAAGTTGAAAAAATTTTGCATATATGCTAGTACACTTAAAAGACAACTGTTGCACCCTATGCCGATTATTTTATCCACACTTTGATTTTTCGATCCACCCTAATAAGTATCTCCTACATACGCGCGCTTGCTGAAAGGTTAAAATATATAATATTTATAAAACCAATAGTATTGGTGATAAGAATTCATATCTTCAAAGAGTTTCTTCCTGATGAATACACACTCCAACTGCAATACAAATTCATTTTCAAATAAAGGATTCTGTATAAAATATATTATCTTGAATATCATACTTCAAGCCTTCATTGACTATAAATTCGACAAATGTTTACCAAACGAATGTTGGAAGAATTCTTTTTGGAACTAATTGGAGAGAATTCTCTGAAATACACTTTTATATTTCCCGTAGAGTTTAAAGAGGATAATTTGCAACACAAGTATAAAAAGTAAAAGTTTGCTTCATGAAAAGCATGGAACTTCCATTTGTCGCGTATGCAGAAGTGACTGTTTAATTTGCTCACCTGGGCAAATGCTTTTCCACATGCATCACACGCAAAGGGTCTCTCTTTATGAACCCGATGATGCAGTTTTAAATTGTAGTTCCGTGTATATACTTTACCACATGCGTCACATACAAAAGGTTTCTCTTTTGTATGAACACGATAATGAACTTTTAAATTGCATTTCTGTGAAAACCTTTTACCGCATGCGTTGCATAAATATGACTTCTTTTTAGCATGCGACTAAGCAGGTTGATTTGACCCGGAATTTTTGGAAAATCCTTTATTAGAAATGCTAAAAGTTTTCGAAGATTCTTGTGTGGAAGTAACACAATAATGATTCGAATCATTTTCATTGGGCAATACCTTTTTGCTTTCTTTATATTTTCTTTCATACTTATGCAGCTTAATTTGCTGTTCTAGATACGATTTTTCAAGAAACGTATTGTTGCAGAGTTCGCAAACGTATGGTTCTCTTTGACGACGAATTCGGCGAAGAACAATCAGATGTGTTTCATTGAGAAAATGATTTCACGCAAAATACACACCGGAATGGTTTTTCTAAGGTGTGAAATCGGTAATGCAATTTTAGGATTGAGATATACTTAAAGCGTCTTCGGCATACATCACACGCGTGAGACATCTTCCTTCTGTGAATAGAATCTAATCACGTTAATTCGAAGTCCAATCCTTTTCTCTCATGCATTCTGAAACTAGCGCCTCGATCGCATGCCCTTTCCCTATGCGATGGGCGAATCCATCTAAAGTAGTAGTTTTCGCCCTTCTTGTGCACGCTGGTCCAGTGTGGGTGTTTTTACACCTTACCAACGGGAGGACAGACGGATTACAGTAATGTCTTAATACATATGTACAGTAACGTGATTCCACTGCTGGTTTGGGACGAAATGAAAAATAAAATCATTTAAAAGTGGATAATACATACATGTTGCATTTCATTTTATAAAACGATCCATATTAACTACAATGAGTAGTTATGTACAGAAGTGTATTGTTATACTATGTAATTATATCACTCTAAAATAATTTTCCATCTCTTTCTGTGTCTTTGAGGCTGGAGCCTTACACTTTATCCGATGACGGATAAGAGAAACTGACGGTTATACGAGTGACGGTTAATCGAAATTTTACTGTCTATCCTTTCAGTTATCATGTTGACGTATCCTCGTATAGACAAATCGATAGACAGTCAACCAGTTGATGGATTTGCTCTAAAGTTTAATACGGATCAACAATCTTTTTGATAAAACCATATGCCGAATTTCATTCGTTTATTTCTTTGCGTATTCGTTTGTACATGGATGGACATGCATAATTCCAAAACTGACTTTTTCGGACTCGGTTAGCTCTAAAACGTGGAGATCAACGACCTATTGACTGTCTTTCATTGATTTTTTTGACTACATAAGAACATTTTCTCTTTGGGTATTTCCTATGCTTTAAACGATTTTTTTTATGGTCGCGATGGCCTAGTGGTAAGGTCTCGGTATCGGGGCCGGAGGGTTCCAGGTCGGAAACCCGATTTCACTGAAGAGCCGAAGTGTATGGGGCTTGTTGCAGGTGAAATCATACGTTGGAGAAGTCAAACGTATTCCTGCTGGTGTGCACCCACAACCCACGTCCACCGACTCACCCATAGAGCCTAGAGTCTACAGGGATGGAACCCAATGAGAAAGAGCCTTGATTGATCACTTATGAAACAGTTTACAGATAACACACCCTATCAGCACACGATATTGTATGACATCTCTACGATGTTGTTCGATATTCTGAATGTCGTACAATATCGTAAAGATATCGCAACAATATTGTCGAATATTTTGCGCTATTAGGGACACCTTCCCAACTGGGAGGTATAAAATATCACACTACGTATAAGCAGCGGAAAGCAATGAAGTAAAAACAAAACAAACCCAAAAGCACCAACGGGTGCAACAAAATAACACAAATGAAATAACACAAAAAAATCATACAAAAATATAGTAAGTTATTACAATAATTTCTTACAAAAGCAAAAAATCAACTAAAAACCACGGTACAACAAAAGCTACCATAATACCATTAAATAAAAATCAAAAAGAATTTTTCCTTTTCTTTACTTTCCCATTTGGAACACCACATAATCTTGTCGCAAAAACAATCAAAAAATTCATAAAAGCGTTTAATTACAAAAAAAAAAACTAAGAATTTTTTTTTTCTCTTTGGAACAACATGCATCGGGTCACAAAAAAAAACAGAATGCATAAAAGCTTCTAACTGCAAAGAAATAAACATACCAGGAAACTTTTTTCCGCTGGTGCGGTGAGGAAGTTTGAAGAGGGGGTGCCAGCTTGTGTGTCTTCCTCGACGTGTGACCGCGGTTCAAAATGACGAGGTCCGTCCTAAAATCGACTTCTTGTTACTTATCACATACCAAATATCACATACCACATGTAAATATCACATACCAAATTTCATCCGTTTAGTTCTAGGTGTTTTTAGTTGGTTGGTTGGGTTTTATTGGCACAAGAGCCATGTTTGGCCAGACTGCGCCAAGCTCAAATATGTTAACGATCAGAATCAAACAGAGAGATCCTAATTGTGGAGATTTATTAAAATCTCGAGGTCGAACTGATTTAGGATTACAATATTTTCCCTTTTTAAACTTAATGCAAGATGAAGTAAAATTACCATTCATATATCGTATAATTTTATGTAGTAATTTCAGCGGGGATCAATAAATATTTTAAGGACTTTATTATTATTGTTGTAGATCATACATGTATGTAGTTTACTTTGCAAAATTGTTCCAAATCCAATCCTTTGCACAACAAACTATTTTGGTATATCTATTAATTTTGAAACATGCAGCAATATAATTTGATTACTAATGTTTTGAAGTAACTAGTACTAACTGTCCCCCACGGGAACTGTGGCCGCGAAACTGTCTAGTTTACGGCGGTCGCTATAGCAACACATATTTACGGATCCTACTATGGTTTGGATTGAGGTAGCTTTTCATTGGCTCTCATTGTCACGTGACTTCGCTTGCTTCTGAATGATGTCGTAGGAGCGCGCTTAGTTTGGATTTCGGGTTTTGTCTTAGCTATTGTATCATGGAAAAAACAAAACTATCTTTTAATTTCAAATATTTGGATATTTCTAAAGGGAATGATTAATTCAAAATAAAGATAATTTTGGTTTCTCCATGACACAATAGCCAAGACAAAAATCGAAATCCATACTAAGCGCGCTCCTATGACATCATTCAGAAGCAAGCGATGTCACGAGACGCTGAGAGCCAAAGAAAAGCGACCTCAGTCCAAACCATAGTAGGATCCGTAAATATGCTACAGCAACTGGTTATGATAGGGAAGATCCATTTCGAATAAGAGGAATCCGAAGGAAGTCGGAGCTTATTTTATTCTTGGTGGTAAAAAGAGTAGTTGATCATTCATTTGTCACTTCTGTTAACATACATAGCCCATTTGGCGCTAAATGCGCCAATGTGGCACATTCGACTGAACTTCTACCTACTAGAAATGGATTCTTCCTACGATAACCTGTTTGTATAGTGACCGCCGTAAACTAGACATTTTGGCGGCCACAATTCTCATGGCGGACAGACAGTACAACTTAAAATGTTTGTTTCGAAAATGGTTTCCCAACTGGGCAGTTGTTTCCAATTAATACTTTTTACATACCACTTAACTTTTTTATGCTATCATCCCTAATTTGAAATCGATCTCAATATTTGTTGAAAATCATACGAATGACACAAATATAAAACATTACAGAAAAATCAATTCTCAAACAGTATTTACGCATAATTGAATTCTGGAGATATTCCGTTAAGAACAGATATCTAAATCATGCGATTACAGTCTCAAGAAATTGACACGTGTCGAATTTCTATCGTATTGCTTTAGCGGATGCGCAGTCTCGGTACTAACTAGCATGGAATATAACAAGTCCATAAACAATTTTTTCAATTCTTTTGCAAAGAAATTAAACTATTTATAGCGTTTTATGAATTTATTTTGAGCTAGAGATCTCTCGCGATGCGAATAAAACATCGTCGAATACGCAGCGATATATCGTCGTAAGAACTCTTTGCAAGTGTTCCGAAAGACGATATATCGCCGTTCGGTAATAGAAGGTTTAAGCTTTAAATAAGTTTTTACTGTATTTATAAATTTAACATGTTTTAGTCATTAACTACGAGATAAAGAAATCATCTGAGGGGTAATATGTATTTAATTCAGTTTAATGATGCTTCTCTAATTTACCAACCAAATATATAGAAAAGAAACCAAATATACAGATAACAAAAATCTAAGTCTAAAATCTAATACAAACTCTAATGGAAAACAGAGAGAAAAACATTAAAATTTTTTTAAAATCTACAAGACAAACCTGGACAAATTTGTACTCTCAAATCAAAAGGTAGTCGATTCCAAGCTTTCGAATAATATCTCAGGAAAACAAAACTTCTTTTAAATTTTTTCTTAAATTCTTTCACTACCTTTTCAGCGTTTACTATTAACACGTTCGTAGACAATTCGGCACATACCGCTCTACTTTCTGGAACAACGCGTGATATCCCGTCCAAGTTCGCGACAAGGTAAAACGCAAAGCGTAGTACGCCGCACATTTTTGTGCACAAAATGCTATTCAAGCAGCTTAGGTGTCCTAACAAATAACATAATAACATTAGTCAAGTGTCCGCGAACGAGTTAAACTAGCTCTAAACTCTAAACCTGTATTTATTAGTTATTAAAATATATCTGCTTTAGATGGTATAGAATTTTATGAAGGGATTTTTTTTCTGAAATAAAAGCCCAGTGCTGTCAATTGGTAACAAACCGTTTTTTCTCCGTAAACCATACTTAAATAAAATAGGATTTTAAAAAAGCATTTTTACCATGTTTTATTCAAGAACTAAACGTCAAAAACATTTTTAAACAATTTTTAAAAATCCGGGCTTTTAAGAGTTAAGAAATAAGTCGTTAAGTTAAGAGAATTAATGCTCAGTTCAGCGACTGGAAGTCAATTTACCCTCCAACAAGAGCACATATGCAGGAGATACAAATATTCTGCATCGTATTATAAACTTTTATAAATTTGACTTCAATTGTTATTTATATAATCTTTGTTTAGTATAAAGCTAATGAATACAGATGACATAAATAAAAGTTGAATTAATTTTCTAAAACAACTACAAAATCACCCGTCAAGGTATGACGGATGCAAATTGTAATCATCGTAAAAAAACTAATTCATGATTGTAAAGTATTAAATTGTAATAAAAATATATACAAAATATGTACATAATAATTCAGTAACCATGAAATTCTCAGCTTGTCAAACGTAAGTCAAAAGCTAAAATTTCAAAGGAATTATATCTCGAAATTCTAATCAAAACAAAGAACTTCTCCGCTTGTCAAATGTTGCCAAAAAATATTATCAAATTATATCATCACGAGTGCAATAAACAATCAGATGCATCGTGGCGTCCAAACTATATCACGCGCATGATATACCCACTGACGTGATTTACTACTTTCTGTTAAAAAACGGAAATTAATTTGAAATATATGATTAAAATAATTTAAAATTTCTCGGGAACTGTTGATCATAGCGGGATACGTTTTATATCAATCGATAGCAAATTTTATTTCACTATTTTAGAGCTATTGAATTTGAAATTAGAACAATTGCTTTTTTAAATTTAAAGGCCCAGAAACCGAGTCATTGCCACTAGTGCCACAGCGTTCTCCCAAGATTGGAGGTAACATGAAGGATATTTCGGTACGTACCTCGTGATTTTGAACCTTGGTCAGATGACGGGCATAATACCTTAACCCAGACATGGGCAAACTACGGTCCGTGGGCCAACTCCGGCCCGCCGGAAGGTTTTATCCGGCCCTCGGATAGAATTTTAATTTGCCGGTCAGACGATCCGAAATTAAAAGAAAATAGGATTTATATATTATATATCCATCTCCCTTTCTACTTTGTTTAAATATTATTTTCTTCTTCTTTTTTTCAAAGGACTGATGATCTTTTTACTTTCTCTATTTTTGTTCTACAAAACATAAATCGACGGAAATAGCAAGCACAGACAGTGTTGGCGTGCCTTTTTCTCGCGCCCTCTGGTTGTAATGTTCTTTTTTATTTGATTTATTGATGGTATTTCCGGTTTCATTTCTGTTGAAAATCATTCTGTTCTTCGCATTCAACCACATCGCTACGATATGTTTCTGTACATTACTCGCAGTGCATATTCTATAGAAGCTATCAATAAACAGACAGCTTTCAATCGGTAAAGTGTTAAAAGCAGAAGTTCTTTGTTAGTTATAGTTGTAGACTGGCGCCAACAAGCGTTATCTCTTTCTCGGGGAGCAGACATATGGGAAACCAATATAGGTGAATTAGACCTCACATGTGGCAGACTGCGCATTTTAAGCTCCAGCCAGCGGCTTTTTCTTTTGGCGCGAGTTTTAATATTATTGATTGCGTATGGAAAGATTGCGGACATATAGCATCATTGTGAATAGTGGTGAAATTATTAAAAGTATAGCGTAGCTAGTGTTTGTTTGGGTTATTCGTAAAATATTTCAACCCCAAAATGGCTACTAAAAACGTAAAGTTGATTCAGAGTGCCGTGCTTTTAATGCTGAATGAACCTGGAAACATTTTTTTACAGTTGTTAAAGATAAACCAGTGTGTCTCATCTTCAATGAAGCTGTAGCAGTCTTCAAAGAATATAACATTTCCCGTCATTTCACATCTAAGCACAAGAATTCCAATTAAGAAGCAATGTCCAAATATGAAAGAAAAGAAAATGTAGAACGTCTTTGTAAAAAATTATCAGGCCGACAAAATTTTTTCAAGAAGGTAAAGACTATCCAAGAAACCGCTACACATGCAAGTTACATTGTAGCATACAATATTGATAAAAATAATAAAGCTCTCAGTGATGGGGAGTTCGTTAAACAATGCATGCTCCAAGTTTGTGATGTTTTATACCCAGACAAGAAAATTAATTTTCAGACTGTAAGCTTATCTCGAAAAACGGTGACTTCTAGAATCGAAGCCATCAATAAAAATTTGACATCACAATTAGAGTCAAAGATAGGTCAGTTTAAATTTTGCTCCATAGCTATGGATGAAAGCACTGATATAAATGATACTGCTCAATTAGTATTATTTATAAGAGGTGTTGATGAGAACTTTGACATTACCTAGGAAATGGCGTGCATGCGTTCTTTAAAGGGAACTACAAAGGGATGTGATATTTTTCGTGAATTTCAGGAAGGGCTTTTAACTTTGAAAGTGCCTGTAACAAATATATGTAATATTACGACCGAAGGAGCACCAAATATGACA
Organism: Araneus ventricosus; assembly: GCA_013235015.1. Lineage (NCBI taxonomy): Eukaryota > Metazoa > Arthropoda > Arachnida > Araneae > Araneidae > Araneus > Araneus ventricosus. The sequence goes on along the minus strand of BGPR01053535.1, from coordinate 359 downwards.
GGAAAAAATTCTGGATTTCTTGGACTCTTTAATCAAAACTATCCCGGGAACAATGTTATTTTTCTACATTGTGTTATACATCAAGATGCTCTGTGTGAATCTGCATTGAATATGAAACCCGTGCTTGATGCAGTCGTGAAGCTTGTAAATACTATTCGATCTCCTGGGCCTACTCACAGGCAATTTCGAGATTTTCTTCAGTCCGTGCAATCTGAATACTCTGATGTACTATATTACACGAAAGTAAGGTGGCTTAGTGCAGGATGTGTTTTCGAGCGAGTTTGGCAGCTGAAAGACGACATTGTGTCGTTCTTCCATGAGAAACAGTGTTCTGCGGAGTGCGAAATGTTAGAAGATAC